>JBBYHL010447872.1:5103-16507 GCA_038381835.1 Adansonia madagascariensis
GGGTATCTCTCCGGTGCCCAAAATGGAATATTCCATTTTCAAAGTAAAATCCAGAAGTCATTTTTATTAATAAATTTCTCTATTCCCTATCTATTCAGGGCGTATATGAGATTAAATCTTTTCATCAAAACCTAAATTTGTATTTTTATGAAATTCATGCATTAAAAGAGGGTTACATCAAAATAGTGATAAGTTAAGATCGAAAGAATCGAAACCAAGATAAGACATAACTAGTAAGGTACCGATTTCGGGCATCACGAAAAGGTTCATGCCTCATCGTACATAACCAACTCCCGAACTCAAATGGTGAATCTTTGTACACATAGACCACGGGATCAATGTTTCAAGTTTCATAACTCAAGACATAGGTTTCAATAGGTATCCGATCATGCCTAGCCCAAAATGATCGGTGGTAACTTTATGCATTGGACACTTTGTGATGGTCATCCAAGACCAATAGGATGAGTGATTCATCTTATGGTCCCCCTCACTATGTCATGAGTCAAGAATCCATACTTTCTCAATCTCATCACGTTGCCAAGGAAAAGTCTCGGTGAAAAAGATATTTCTTAGTTAGAAAAATATTTTAAGTCGTGTACACGCATAGATTCATGAGGATCCACCTTAGGGTACATTGCAATAGCTTGGCGACTTGCTGGGGACTGTATAGATAGTTAGGCCAATAACTAACTGTGTCTTACTAGGTTTTCGGTTCCTTCGATCTTCAATCATTATTTAACTATGACCCTTTTTTTTGTTTTGTCAACTAATCTTTTGTTTGACATGATTGTTAGGATTGTCTTATTTTTGAATAATCATTAGTTTGATAAAAATGGTAATACGGGAGTAAGCAAAAAGGTTTGATCATTTCCCCGTCACGCACCATGCACTTGCATGTGCATTAGAGTCCTACCAAACTTCATGGCGAGGTTATAACCCAATCATTAAGAGGAAATGAGCTATCCGCCTTCGTGAGTAACCCTTCATATAAGCATAGCAATAACTTCTTGGATCTAAATTACCTATGTCTCTCACGAGTGACCCTCCGTATTTGCATAGGGAAATGCATCCACCAAATTAAACCCATTCTGCCAAACCCTCGATGGGCTTAGGATCGGGGTTCCCCAACTATCCTTACTGGATGGAGGAGCAATTTGGATACCTATTTAGGCGTTAACTTAAACCTCATATAGTGAGTCCTACAAGCTAAACCACGTTAAACCATATCGGAACGCTACAGAACACCTAAAGAATAGGGTTACTCGGGGAATCATTCCTAACCTTTGCTCTCACTTACCATGATTACACAGGTGATAATGAGTATACAATTGTCACCTGTATCTACATTTTTATCATTTATAAGGCTGCTCAAACGACGGTTAACAAGTGACGGTGAGCAAAAACCATTGTTCAGAATGTCTTATACTATAAGCCATTATACTGTCTGAGTCACGGCTTAACGCGCATTCGTACTAGTAGTGATAAATGAATATTACTGCCAGTCGGTTATTTTTCTATCAAAATAAGATATTAATCACCTCATGAAGGGCAATTTGCATCCGAACATGTTGATACGCTACTTGTTTCTTGTCTCACCACCTTGGTCGAGACATGTAATAAATATTTTTTTCTGATGTTCTTAAATTATTTAATTCTTTACATTTGTCTCTTATACATTTAACTAACTCATTTTCCTTTTGTTTTGTGTCTTGGCACATGCATCATCTCTTTATAACTATCATGATTATCATCATTCTAGGGCAACTGTTCTAGTTCAGTGTTCAGCAAAGGGCATTATTTATGGAGCAATAACTCATCTCCACTATCAAGTCCTTTGAAAATGTCAAAACGTGATCAGAAGGTCACTAGCGTCAGGACAAAGATATCTTAAAGCCTGATTACATCTTAAAAATGCAAGAAGAGGTCAAGATCGATTTTTGTCAGAATGATTATTGAGAACTGAAGCATATTTGGGACAGTTGGGACAATAATGAGAAAGGAGCCTTCACTAAAAAGTATGGGAATATAGCTCTCTTACTTCGAGTTTAGTTGGATGATGGCTTGTTGTGAGTAGTGGCATAGTCCTGGAATCTGACCTACTAATGTTTCACCTTCAACCAACAAGATTTAGTCCCTACCATTGATGAGTACATAGCTCTGCTCAACATAGAAAGGGCTAAGTCAGACCGAATTTACTGCAAAGCACTAATGCCTTCCTCGTTCAAGAAAAAGTTGAAGCAAGTTCTTGGGGCCATAGAGGCATGGGTTGATAGTCACGGGTTGATAGTCATGTCAAGGTAAAAAGAAGCAGCGAATGCATCTCTTGGGCCAGCTTGAAAAAGGCCATGGTAAATCTTTATGATCAAAAGAAAGCTCAAGATGTCTATGCTCTGGCAATCTATGGGCTTGTTATATTCCCGAAGACTTTGGGTTATGTAGAGGTTGCAATCACAGATTTCTTTTCTCGCCTATGTTGCATCATCAACCCTATTTCTGCCATCACCATGAAACCATCTGCACCTTCAGCTTTTGTAAAAGAATGGGAACATAAAGGTTTACTAGGTGCACTTCATTGCTCTAGATATGGCTCCTAGGTCATTTCTGTGTTAGGAAAGGGAAAGCTAGGCAAAATTTCTTCTCCAAGATCAGTCCTTTTTCCATGACATTAGAGAAAGAATGTCATCAAAATAAGACAAAAAAGCATTAGGTTAAGGAGTTACAAAACATTAAAGAGGAGGAAGTCACATGGAGAGCCCCGTAGGTGTTCTCTCAGTCGATTGCATGCAGATGTGGAGACTACACTTATGTACCACTCTTAGGATTATGGGGAAGTACCAGTTATGCTCTCTATTAGTATTATGTCAGTTTCAGTACCAGCAATTTATCTCATTCTTCGAAGACTTAAGACATTGGGATTTTGAATACAGAGAGCCCAATTATAAAGCAAAAGTCTAGTTAGCTTTCCAAGCTTGGAAGAAGATCCATTGTATGGACAGATACTGGAGAGGAAGCCCCACTACTCTTGGATGCAAAGAATGGAGACTCTACCCTATCAATGACCCATTTCCACCACTCAAGTCTAGGATACTACAAATCCTAATAGAAAAGTTGCCTTCTGAGATCGAACTACTTAGGATAGAGTTCAAATGAGAAAAAGCATCTTTTGTCACAGAAATCTTTTGACCTAAGGAGGAAAAGGGGTAGGTCAAGATGGATATCTATCTTAACAGCGATGAAATAGATCATCATCAAAGAAAAGGATCACCTCAAATATGACCTTGAAAGCCTAACCAAGGATTATGTGGCACTCCACAAGCTAACAAGTCTCATTGTGTTAGCAAAACATCAGTCAAATAGGAAGCAGAAGTTGCCAGTCGTAATCGTAAACTAAATCAGCAAAAAAAGGAAGTTAGAACCAGCAAAGAAAAATTCATAAGGGCACGCACTCTTGTCTTCACCTACCAATGAAGAAATCAAAGACTTGAGACCCAAATACAAGATGCTAGAGCTGCCAGGGTCGAAAATAAAGTCCTTACTTATAGAATCTAGGAGTTAGAGCAGTCTCTTCAGATTCGTCAAGGTTATATCAATGAACTAACAAGGGCCTTTGAGCATTGTAAACTAGATTGGCAAACAACAATTGACCAAGCATGTCTGAAATACCAAGTACAACATCAACACCTTACTGAACAAGTTCAGATAGCTCAATGAGAGGCAGATGACATGATTGAGGTGGCTCGATCCATAAAGTAAGACATTGTACCTATCAAAGATCGTGAGCAGTAACTTTTAGGCTTTCTTGATCATGTGATTGCACAATGTAATCATGTTAGATATTTTTAGATGTAATCATGTCATAAGAAAAAACCTTATTCTGGCTCTATGAATGATGTTATTGATGAAGCTATTCCAGGAATCAATTGTCTCAAATGCATGTGCATATTTAATTTTACTATTTTGTTATATATACTTGCATTAATCATTTATTATCGAAACTCATCATTGCATCATAAAGATTCATCAATAAATACATTTTTAAGTGAAAGTCTAATATGGGAATTGGGACATAAAAGTGTAAGGGATTATGAGGTCAATCAGGAAAATGAAACCTAACATCCAACATTGCTACAACACACGTTGTCGCAAACAAATCATGGAGAGTGATCATGAAGCTCATATTGAGTGGCTTGAGCTAATGGTTAAAGAATCATAAGACTAGATGCTCCATCAGCAAAGTGAAATGCAAACTCAAATTGCGAGACTTATAGAACTAATGACAACCTCCATGAAAGAAAAAGGGTAAACCAGCATTGCCAACATGAGGAATGATCCTCCCAACACTAAAAGTCCCCTTACTAATAATCCAAAACCCACCCAAGGGGAAACTAGACAAGAACAATGGCCTGCTCCTATGCCTGCCTCTCAGGCTCTGCTAGTTATCTACCTAAATCCCATTGTGGCAAGCCAATTCATTCTCGATACTCAAGGGATTAATGTAAGAGTTTCATCAGCTGATCTGATAACCCTTGATCATGAAGAACCAAAGAAAAAAAAGGTCAAAAGTCCACCATTACTGTAGAAGAAATGAACAAATTCTAGCTACTAGAAAAATAACTTCGAGCTATTGAACGGAGTGACAAGTTTAGAGCTCTTAACGCACAATCACTGTCTTTGGTGTCTAACCTTGTCATTCCCCCTAAGACCAAGGCTCTAGAGTTTAAAAAATTTAGTGGAACCACCGACCCTTCCATCTACGTCTAAATGTACCTACAAAAGATGGCTAGGTATGAAAAAGATGAAAAACTCTTTATCCATTGCTTCCAGCCTAGCCTCACTGGGGCAGCGACTCGATGGTATATTAAACTAGACAATGGAAAAATCTAATCGTAGGCCAACTTGGCTAAGGCCTTTCTATACCAATACTAGCACATGTTAGATTGGACACCGGACTGACTTTCTTTGATGAATTTTGAAAAAAAATCCATTGAAAGTTTTAGGCAATACGCCTAAAGATGGAGAAAAGAAGCAGCCCTAGTACAGCCTCCCCTTATAGAAAAATAGATTATAGTCACTTTTATTCACACCTTATGTGCTTTTTATTACAAGAAGCTTATAAAAAATGCCATTAAGAAATTCGCAAACCTAGTCCTGTCAGAGAAATGATTGACACATCCATTAAAAGGGTAGAATGTCTGCCAGGGAAATGTCTGGATCAAGTAAGAAGCCTATTGCTAGTAAAAAGAAGGAATGAGAGGCCAATGCCAAAAGTTATGCTAGCTCATCTCAGCCAAAACGATGTCAAATACTCGACCCTCACTACCCAAGCATGCTATATTCTCGCCCTATCACAATACCCCTTCAGCCAATTAATGCCATAACCTACAACCCATCCTTTGCAATCTTATACAACCAACCATAAAGCTACCCTCGATAAGTTCACCAAAGTACCAATCGAACAACCAATAGTGCACCTGGTAATCGAGGTGCAAATCAACAAAGATAATATTTTGATCCCATCCCTATGACTTATAAGGAACTCTACCAAACCTTGCTCCAAAATCATTTAGTGGCCCTAATCTATCTCCCAGAAAAGAAGCCACCATAACTGCAATGGTATAACCCTAACACCCACTATGAATACCATGCAGGGCAATGGGGCATGACATCGAGAACTGCATATGTTTCAAATGAAATGTGGAAAATCTAATTAATTCAAAAGTCTTGTAGTTTTTTAGGCACTAAAAGAAAGGTGTCTAGCTCTTTATAGACTAAAAAAAGGGTATCCAGCTTGTAGACACCTTATTTTGTTTGAGCTAATTTTTAGCAATCTGGGACATTAACGTGAATGTGGGTAACGATCGCCTGATGAAAAAGTTTATTTTTTGAGAAGGTCAAGAATGCCATGGATTATCTTAAAGAAAATTGTAAAGATGTGGCATCAAAAGACATAGTTACAGGTGTTTGAGGACAAAAGACATAGGAAAATTCATAATTTTGCCTAATTGTATCGATACATGGTCCTCATATATCGATACAATGCTCCAACAACCTAAAAATTTGAAATGTCCCCATTTGTATTTATACAATGTGTAAATGTATTAATACACGAGTTTACATGAACTCATGTATCGATTCTAGGCCATGCCAGAACCAAACCTTGCATTCTATAAAGTAGATGTATCGATACGTATCAACATGTATCGATGCAATATTTCATTGTATCAATATAATGTTTCATAGTATCGATACAATGATTATTATATCAATACATTCGAGGGTTTTTAGACTAAATGTATTAATATATTCTTCAATGTAACGATACATGCAGGCTATTTTTCATGATTAGGGCATTTTTAACTTGTCCACCATTATCCAAAGCTCGATTTTAACTCGCTTTTGCATCAGAAAAGATCAAAACCCTTATCAAATTATGAATTTTGACTTATGAATTAATCAAAACATTTTTCAAGTCTAAATTGGATCATAACAGGCCAATGTCATATGATCACCCTACTCCTCCATTGTTTATTAACAAAGATCACCATCAGCCACCCTACTTGTTAGTATCTGATTTCAGCAATCAAACCAGCCACCCTATGTCCATCACATTGGTAGCAAATTGCTTCCTACAGCCACCCTATAGCTATCAGTTGTCACAACCTTATCCCCTTAACAAATAACCAAAAACACCTCCAAATTAACTCCAAAATGTAGGTATAAATAAGCCATCAATATCTCAGCTGAAGGATCTTTTTTTCCTATCTTGTTTTAGCTCTCCCAACTTATTCACACATTAAAAAAATAGAATCCCGTAGCCCTTTACTCAGCATCTAAAAATAGCCCCAAAAACTCATTCCCAGCCACTATACACTCTGAAAAATCATCCTCACCCATACCAAAACTGAAGCCTTTTTTTTTCTCAAATTTCTGGCTAATTAACAATAAGGAAAAAAAAGGGAATTTAGGCCATCTCTACTGCTCCAACCACTTGACCAAAATTAATGCTTTGTTGGTATAACTTCCTACTTAATCACCTTTATTTTTTATTTTTCAGTATCTTCATCATTTTAGTGAGCTACTTCCACAACCCTCTTAGGATTCTCATGTATTATTATGGCTTTTGGTTGTGATATCTTAGGATTTGGATGCCTTGATGCCCTTTTTGATGTGCAAAGTGTCTTATTTCATCCTTATTACTTTTGATAGCTCTTGTTCATGCATTTTATGCCATATCCATGCATCATGTTATGTTCAATCCATGCATAAATCCTTCGCTTAGCATGTTTCAAGCATGTTTATATGTTAACTTGCATTTTGTCCTGAATTATTTTCATTTTCGGCATGTTTCACTTCATGAGAAGTGTACATAGCATTTTCTTTGTCAAGAACATTGGTAATGTTAGCATCCCCATTCATGTTACATGCCATCCCCTTGTATGTTCATTATCTTCTCCTTATCTAAGTGCATGTTTAATGGCTGTAAAAAAATTGATTTTTAAAACCTCCCCAAGCCAAGCATGTTAACCTTAACCAAGGAGGATTAGCATGAACTTAGCATTTTCCTTAAAGTTAGCAAAAAAATCTTAGGAAAATTAAGTTTTCTAAACCTTGAATCTTGGTTAAACGAGCTTAAATCTTTTGATTTTCCAATAAAAATGGCCCTGCACTTGTTTCCAAAATGTTTATGCCTTGTTTTTGAGTTGACACCTTGAGTGGTATGATCAATGGGCTATTTTATCATCCCAAACTACTTTGGGGCTATGCAAATAAGTTTGCAATGCTCATGCGACTCTTTTCCTTCAATCATGGATGTTCGAATGTCAATAACCCGAGTTTAGACCCGAAAACACAAAGAAAAATAAAAAATATCCCTTGTTTTGCTTTATCCCCTACTGGCAACACAACTATTACAAATTGAAATTTTTGTTTAAAATCCCAAATGATTTTTATGAATTTTTTGATATTTTTTCTTAAAGTGTGTCAAATTATATTTAAAATAATGTCTTATTCACCCCTGGATTATTTCGGATAAGAGAGTTATGATTTTTCAAATCTAAACTATCCAGAACCCCTAAAATTAGCAACATGTATTCTGATCGAGCCATTCAAACTAACTAAATGATTTTTCCAAATCCTTCAAACATTTATGAAATTCCCTTCTCAAAAAGGTATCATTTGTAATTTTTCAATACCAAACGAGTCCAGGGTGATTTTTCAAAGTTTAACATATCCTGTCCCACGTATGCTCTGCCAGTTGTGTAACTAATCCAAACTTGAAAATTTATTCCCTCAAAAAGTGAGTTTTTAGGATATTAGCAATTTTTTTAGATTGACCATCATCGAGTTACTTGTCTAACGGTATATTGTCCACCCTCTAAGGCTTTCAAACCAATTTATAATAAATTTAGAAAGTGGGATAGTGTAATGCTGTCCCTTGTTTTCGGTTATGATCAAAATTTTTTTTACACCTTTATCATCCTCTTTCACAATAATTTCTTTTATCAAAAAACGTCAAAATGCTCACTCATTTTCTAAATCATAAAGTTTTGTTAACTTAAGTTTTACAACTCGACTTCTTTAAAGAGTGTTAGACATGTCACTTTTGGGGATACTCTAACCCTGACCTTTTGAGAGGATACTTCAACCTCACTTTTTCAAAATTGTTAAGATTTAAAGATCTTCCATTGTCAAAATTATTCATTATCCTTGGAAATCCTCCAACCCTATCTTTTTGAGGAGATACTCTAACCCTATCTTTCAACTACAATTAAATTTTTCTTCTTCTTGGATTTCCATGAATGTGTCAACATCAAGCCTGTTTTTATTTTAAAAAAACCTTGCTCAATCAAGGAACCTAGATCTGTCTCAAAAATTATTGATTCAGTTATTCCCAGAAAATTGACACTAATTGTGAGATAAATTCCAAAAGTCTATCCCTTCTTTTTATCATTACATTAAATGGTTCATGTTATATTACTTCACTTGTTGCCTTACTAACATATTTTTTTGTGATAATTATTCGCATTCATATTTTTAAATCATTTCAAGTAAAATTAAAGGTGATGTTCCGCACGAATATCTCTCCAATGCCTAAAATGGAATATTCTATTTTGAAAGTAAATTCAGAGGTCATTTTTATTAAAAATTTCTATATTCCCCATCTATCAGGGGCGTATATGAGATTAAATCTTTTCATCAAAATCTAAATTTGTATTTTTATAAAATTCATGCATTAAAAAAGGGTTATATCAAAGTAGTGATGAGTTAAGATCGAAAGAATCGAAACTGAGATAAGGCATAACTAGTAAGGTATTGATTTTGGGCGTCGTGAAAAAGTTCATGCCTCATCATGCATAACCAACTCCTGAACTCAAATAGTGAATCTTTATACCACATAGACCACGAGATCGATGTTTCAAGTTTCGTAACTCAAGACATAACTTTCAGTAAGCATCCGATCATGCCTAGCCCCAAATGATCAATGGTGACTCCAAGCGTTAGCCACTTTGTGATGGTCATCTGAGACCAATAAGATGAACAATTTGTCTTATGGTTCCCCTACTGTATCACGATTCGAGAATCCATGCTTTCTCATTCTCATCACGTTGTAAAGGAAAAGTCTCGATCAAGAAGACATTTCCTAGTCAGAAAAATATTTTGGTCATATACACCTATAAACCCATGGGGATCCACCCTGAGGTACATTTTGACACAACTTTTTATGGACTAAAAGGGAAAAAGGCATCTAACTCTTTATGGACTAAAAGGAAATAAGGCATCCAGCTTTTTGTAAACTAAAAGATATGAGTTTAGGTACTTTACCTAGAGCCTTTTGAGGCTTTTGGTAAACAAAACTTTGTACCAAAACTTTATACCAGATGTTTTTTGTTGGTTTGACTTTTATAAGTAAGAGTTTGTATATGAAAGATATTAACTGCTATATGAATGATGCATGAAGATGAAAGTGCATGTTTAAGTGGTGCAAATGTGATGATTTTAAAAGCTTAATCTATTAATTAGCTTTAGAGTTTTGAATCACCTTTCATCTTTGAGTTTCATTAGGTATATTATATTTTAAGGTTTGCCAACATCACTCTCAATGTTTAAAAGGTTTTCTTCAAATGGTTGAGGTCATTTTTGAAAGTTAAGATGACCTATAATACGTTAAAAGGTTTTTGAGTCTGATCAGCTATATTAATGATTTATTCATCAAAATTTGTTAAAAGATTTGGTAGGCTAGTTTTGTTTTACAAAAAGGATACATTTAATGGTTTAGGTTGACTAGTATGAATTTGGTTTACTTATAAAAAAGATTCGATTAAGGTTTATGAAGGGAATTTTTTATCATATTTTTAAGAGAAGAAAGGTGATGCATGCCATGATCTCATGCTACAACATAGATGCCCTATTATATAGCATTTTGGGTAAATTGATAATGATGCCTCTATTTTTAGTTAAAACTTTATGCGCATGAAATGATGCACATGCATGTGAGGTGACATAGTCTGGATGTTCATGAATACGAAGGCACAAAAATGCAAATGCACATGAACGTAAATGTCTACGAACATGGGTGCCCTTAATTACTATTGGATATGAATAAGAATGCGCATCAATGCTGATGCTCATGTATGAAACTTTAAATGAGTGTTGATGCTTGTAAATAAGAATGCATGTAGATGTAAACAAATATAAATGGGGATGCACATGAGTGCAAATACCCATGAGTGAAGACACATATGAATGCCAATACGTATGAACAAGAATGTACATGAGTGTCGATGGTGAGTAAGAGTGCCTATGAAAGGGAATACAGATGAATGCTAATGAATGTTTATGAATGTGAGTGCATGTGAGTATGTTTGAACATGAGTTTAGCTATCCATGAGTACAATTACATATAAAAGAGGACGCACAAAGGTATAAATAAATGCGAATACATGTGAGTGCAGATCACATTCATGCTACAACATATTTTTATCATATTTTTAAAAGAAGAAATATGATGCATGCCATGATCTCATGCTACAACATAGATGCCCTATTATGTAGCGTTTTAGGTAAATTGATAATGATGCCTCTATTTTCAGTTAAAACCTTATGCGCATGAAATGATGCACATGCATGTGAGGTGACATGGTTTGGATATGCATGAATACAAAGGCATGAAAATGCAAATGCACATAAACGTAAATGTCTATGAACATGGGTGCCCTTAATTGTTATTGGATATGAATAAGAATGTGCATGAATGCTGATGCTTATGTATGAAACTACATATGAGTGTTGATGCTTGTAAAGAAGAATACATGTAGGTGTAAGCAAATATAAATAGGGATGCACATAAGTGCAAATACCCACGAGTGAGGACGCACATGAATGCCAATACATATGAACAAGAATG
>JBBYHL010447904.1:0-16504 GCA_038381835.1 Adansonia madagascariensis
GTTGATTTTACATTATGTTGATAATTTCTCCATTTCATTTAAGTTCTTAAGGAAATAAGAAGACGAATTGTCTCCATGTGAGTAATCGATGCAAATACCTTTTTATAAATCCACTCTATGTTATTGTTTATAGCCTTTAGCAACAAGTCTTGCTTTATATATCTCCGCCTCTTTTTTGGCATTTTTCTTGGTCCTGTAAACCTATTTGACTCTGATTGCTTCAAAAGCCCTTAGAAAGAGATGATAACTCCCAAGTGTTGTTCTTTTTAATAGATTTGATTTTTTCTTCCATGGCTTGTCTCCATCTTTTGTCTTTCATAGCTTCATTAAAGTTTAATGGTTCACTATCAACAAGCAGGCAAAACAAATCATGTATAGGTTTAGTTTCATCATATAATCTTTAATGCTTTTTATTTTTCTCAACTTTTCTATTGAACTCTCTTCAGAAGATAATGAGACTCTATAAGTTGAAGAAGTTGGCAGAGTAGAATAATCATTTGGTGCCATGGCCTCTTGGTTTCATTTTTTAAGATATGGAAAGAAATCATAAGTGCTTTATTCTTGCTCCTTTTAATTCCATGTTACTCCTTCATTAAACTCGACATCCTAGTTTATAATAACCTTTGTATTGCTCGAGTTGTTCAACTTATAGCCATTTGAACTTGCATCATAGCCAATAAATACATGCTTGCCACTTCAATCATCTTGCTTGGATCTTCCTTGGTCAAGCACATGAGCATATGCAAATTTTCCAAACACTTGTAAATGATCAATATTAGGCTTTATCCTACTCCATGTCTCTTAAAGAGTTTTGCTTATGATATTTTTTTTTGTTGGAAAGTGGTTGTACAAATAAATTGCATATGCAATAGCTTTGGCCTAAAATTCCTTAGGAATGTTTTTGGCTGTCAGCATACATCTGACCATATTAAGAATGGTTCTAACTTTTTCTCTCTATAACACCATTTTGTTACGGTAATCTAGGAATCATTAGAAGGTAATAAATACCATGTGACTCACAAAGTTCATTAAATTCTTTTGACATGAATTCGTTTCCTTTATCGGATCTCAAAAATTTAATCTTATAGCCACCTTTTTTTTTTATAATAGCTTGGAAATTTTTACAAGCCATAAATGCTTTAGATTTTTGCTTTGGGGAATAAACCTAAGCTTTTCTATTATAATCATCAATAAAGAGCAAGAAAAATTTATTTTTACCAAATGAGGTTGGTTTGATTTGCCCATACACATCAGCATAAACAACTTGGAAAGGCTTTATTGCTTTTGAATTGGCTCATTTGGGAAAGCTTCTTCTTGCATGCTTGCTAAGGAGACATACTTCACATAACTGATTGGGATGCTTAATTGAAGGCATCCCTTTCACCATCTTCTCATCTCCCAAAGGTTTGAGTGCACCAAAGTTTAAATGGCTGAATCTTATATGCCAACACAATGCTTTATCCTTTACAGTGGCCTTTAAGCATCTTGCTTCAATAGTTTTGAGATTCAACAAGAACATTTTATTCTTTGACATAAACACCTTTGCAAATCAAATTTGCATATTGATTTCTAAGCCATAAAAAACCATTTTTCATGTGAACTTCATACCATTTTTCTACAAGTTGTCCCAGAGTTAAGATATTGCTCTTTAGTTTAGGAACATAATAAACATCGAAAGTAAGCCTATGTCTACTAACTTTTAAGGAAGTTAGAATTGTACCTTTTCTTTGAATTTAGACTTTTCAAGAGTCTCCAAAGAAAACATTGCCATTCATCTTCTCATTGATTTCCATAAATTTTTCTTTATAGTTGCACATGTGATTGCTTGCTTCATTATCCAAGTACAATGAACTTGAATCATCTTTCTCTTTTTTTATGAACACAGGCAACAAGGCTGGCTCTTATTTTTCTTGCTCGCTACTAACAAGATTAACTTTTTTCTCCATATTATGAGTAGCAGTATGGCATTCCCAAGAACAATGACCATATTTATGACAATTGTAGCACTCAATATTAGATTTTTATACCTTTTTTCATTGCCTTTAACTTTTCCTCTACCTCTTCCGTGACCACTACTCAGTTGATGGCTTCTCTCATTATTGTTGGTGTTGTCAAGGTTGCCTCTTCCTCTTTGGCCATGACCATGACCATATCCTCTTTTTCTTCCTCTTTGATTCTTTTCACCACCACCATTTTTGATAGAGAGTTTGGATTTTAGGACTTGCTCCAAAGGCTCTACATGCTTCCTCTTGATTTTTTCTTCATGAGCTCGTAAAGAACCTTCCAATTGCTCAATCATCATGGTGTCTAGATCCTCGGACTCCTTAATTACAAACAACACATAATCAAATTTTGGAGTCAAGGAATAATGGATTTTCTCTACCACATAAATGTTTTCAATCTTGTCTTCATACCTTTTTAATTGGTTTCAAAGCCTTTTCGCCACCACATAAATGTCCCTAACCCATTCATGAATCATATTTAGTTGATGCATTTCCCAACCCATGTATACAAATCCAATAAACCTAGACGCTTGAACTTAGGCAATATCCAAGACTTCTAGAAGAATCAAATTATTTTCAACAGTAATGGCAATGGTGTTGGCATTATCATTGTTAATTAAATTAGAGCAATGAGGTTTAACTAATGAAATTCAAATGAAGAATTGATTTACCTTTGACGCTAATGGAAAAGAAAACTTTGAGATCAAAACAAAAAGGATTTTAATTTAAAATTAAACCTAGTTTAATTATAATTCCAACGAATATCGTAACTAAAGGATCACAAACGAGTAATCATAATATCGTGATGCAATCACCATTTGGATTTATTCACTCACATATGAAAAAATATTTTCCTCATTTATCTAAAAGCTATTATAGAGTTGTGGCTAATTGCTGCGAGAACAACGTAAAAATGAGGAAAATTGTCACTTACCCAACTCTATCTTGTCTAGGACTAATGGAGATAATTCCAGTCCCAAGAAATACGACCACCATATTTGCTGCTACTGATATGGCCAATCCACTACTTGATCCACATGGATTCCCAGAAAATTATAGGGGTTCTGCATACAAGTTTAGAAAGTTATGTGGATGGAAAGAGACAGCCCAAGTACATTAGGGGTCTAATGTAGAGTTGAGCAGATGGATCCCTACTGTCGTCTCTTTTTACCGTATTGACCTTTACCATAACTTAATTACCAATCCCTTATCATTCGTATAGAACAAAAACAAAATCAATCTTACGTGCAAACAGACAAACCAAAAAAAAGTAATGAGTTTTTTATTTGTCCAATTTGTAAGGGGTAAATGGTTTGTTTCCTATTCAAGGATGGTTGGATGCACAGCACTAAAATTGGCCGTTACCAACATAACAGAAAACGAAGATACCAAACCGTAATTTCAACATTACACGTAGGAAAAATGAATCACACTTGCAGCGCTGGTTGAAACTTGATATGTAACGACCGCTGCGGTAGCCGAAAGGGATGTAATGGCCTCAACATAATTGGACGGATGGAAATAAGCATTCAAGGGTGTTTTTGGATTTAATATGAAAATTTTGTTAATAATTTGGACAGGATGATAGTGACGGATAGACTTAAAGCATCAAAGGTAGTGATAAGTCACGATTTAAAGCGGGAGTGGAACTCAATTGGGCAAGCATGTCGAACTAAAAGCTCAAACGCTTAAAGATGTAAGTTAATAGGTGTTGCAGTTCTTGTCAGTGAAGCTTGAAGCAGTCAATTTTATTACAAGCTACGTCCAAACAGGGCTCCTTGCTCCTTGCTCTTTGTTCATCTCTATTGGGGGTTTTAGGTTTATGAGTTGTGTTTATTTTATTCCTCTTTTGCTAGTTAGGATATTGGTATGAGTTTCCCTGCCTTTTCTATGAGATTTTGTGTTATATATATATATATATATATATATTTCTGTAGCTGGGATTATGGGTTTAAATGCTTTACACATTTTTCTGTTCTTGTTTGTTGTTTGGTTGTTGACTACAGCTTTATTTAATTAATTTTTAGACACATGCATTTTATGTCGCTTTTTCATTCGTCTAAAGTAAAAAGCTCATAATTGTTGGCTTATAATTCATTTATGATTGAGGAATAGTGTTCTATGATTGTTGATAACTGCTTTTGAAGAAAACATGAATTTTGAATAATAATTCACGTTCATGACAACTCAATTGCTATGTAACGTCCACAACACTCGTAACGTCTTGGTTTTTTCTTTTTCCCTTTCTAAACCCTTTCCTCCTCTGTATTCCATGAGAGTAATGCTATTTCGTTTGATTTTCGATTGCTACATTACCTGTAAATGATATAAACACAATAAATAATAATTTTATGAAATATTTATTCATCATTTAGAAGTAACAGACCAGCCGAATATTTCAACATCTCTCTTTTTATATTGTCGCTTCTTTTTTCTTTTCAATTTAATTTGTTTATTTTCACAAATTTATTGCATTGCTTTAATTCGTATCCTCAATAATTTCAATCAATACATGGTGAAAACGAATAAACTCTTATCTGCTTGGGAAAACTTAAAGAGAACCCCAAAATATAACAAAAAGGACATATCTCTGGAGGAGCTTGCGAGATGTATTCAAATTAAAGATCGCAAGGAAAATGAGAAAGAAAAAGAGGCTAATGCCTGTAAAATTCATGTAATGGAAGAAGCTAAGCCCAACAAATCCATAAAGAGGAAGGCAATTTCCTTTAACAGTAAAAAATTCTTAAAGAAGAAAGTGCATGTTTCCATTTTATAAAGCAATACCACTTTAAGAAAAATTGTCATCTGTTTAAAAATATGAAATGGGCATGTCAAGCAACTAAAGGCAATATTATTATAGTAATTTTTGAAATCCATGTCTTGGAAGACAACCGAGCATGATGGATTAATTTTTGTACACAAATAAAGCCTTATTCAAGACTTTCCACTTGAAAGAAAGGCAATACATTCTACATGAGAAATTCATCTAAAACTGAATCAATGGACTATAGATTTGGAATTAACGCAAAGAAAATTTCTTAACACTAAATTTTATTATGTTCCGAATGTCAAGAGAAATCTTTTGTCTGCTCAAGTTAGTGTTTAAGGGGGATAAATTTGTACTATCTAAGGATGTATTCTTTGTGGGCAAAAGTTGTGCCTGTGAAGGCATGTTAAGCTAATGTGAATCCTATTTCTATCAATAATAAGATGAATGGTTCTATCTACATGGTTGACTCATTTTATTTATGACATTGTTGATTAGGGCATGGGCAGTATAATCGTATGCTTTCAATGTTTATGGGTGTGTTTCATAACATGTTAAAAATTTTCATTGTGTTGAAAAGAAAATTTTCAAGGGTTTAACTTTCAGTGCATTTGATAACTCAAATTTAATCGTTACTTAGTTAAAAATTTTCAGCAAAAATTGTTGAACATGATAAGTAAGTAAAGAGCTACTTACAACTTAACGTAGAATAGATTAACTCAATTTTATTTTTTTAAAATTATCTTTAAACTAAATTATCTTTCTCCTTTTTTAAATTTAAAAGACAAAATATTTAAATTAAACTTCTAATTTTTATCCAAGACTATCAAGAATGATACAGAATGTTACGAAAATTAAAATTAAAATAATAATTTTCAAGATTTAACATTTATAGTAATCGAATAATATAATTATATTTAGTACTTAATTTTCAGTAATCTACCAAACAGTTATAATACAAAGTCATGCTTATAAATTTAGTACTAAAAGTTCAATATTTAATTTTTTAGCATTTAATTTTTTTGCTCTTACTTAATTTCGACTATAAAAATTATGAGAGTTGAATGACTTACATGCTTGCATGCTTGCCAAGATAACTAGAAACTTGATTCCAAAAGTTGAAAGTTGTATTAAGTTGCTTGAATTGATACAACGCCTTCCATGGAACTCTTTCATTCGGAGAGAAGTATTATATCACAATCATTTATGATTTCTTAATATTTTGTTATGTTTATTTGATGCAGTCAAAGGATAAAGCATTAGATAAGTTTAAAGTTTATAAGAATGAGGTAGAAAAACTTTGTGATTATAAAATAAAATCTTTGAGAAAGGATAAACAAGGAGAATATTATGATCCAAGTTATTTTCAGTCTATTGGAATTATTCAGGAAGTTTTAGGACCATATTATCCAAGAATTAAATGGTGTGGCTGAGCACTAAAAGTAGAGTACTAACTAAAATGGTTAATGCCATGTTGCTAAGGCAATGTTGAGACTTGTCACATGAAAAATATAGTTCCAAGTAGAAGGAATAAAGTTACTCCATATGATTTATGAAAGAAATGAAAATTTAACCTATCTTAAAGTATAGGACTATAAAGCAATTTTAAGAGTTTCCAAACCTAAAAGAAAGGAACTTGGAGACAGATGAATTGAATGTACATTTATAGGTTATGCATAAAGCAGGAAATATAAATTTATGGTTATTGAACCAAATTGTTCTATTTCCATTAATATAGTAGTCTACTTAATAGATGACATATTGTTTTGAACAGAGATTAAAGTCAATTCCTCATCCTAAACATATTGCTTAAGTAGCTCAAATGGACTACACATCCTACGTTTATTAAACTGCTAGGAACCATGTGCTTTGAAAAGAAGAGATAGAGTTGATTCTCTTAATGAACCTACAATATATAAATTAAAGTATTGAAATGCTTTATACAATAGCTTTTTTGATGGAGTTCACCTATAAAATGAGTGGAAATGGTGTCAGTTCTTAGAGTAAAGGGCTTGGCTTTTAAGCACTCTTGAAATGATGTAAAATACACGACCAGCTATAGTGTTGAATATTGCTAAATAACTTTTATGAGTCTTGAAATTTTATGTGTGGATTAGTGCATAACTAGTCATATAAAATCGTTGGTTACCATATCATTCTCATTAGATCAAAAACTTTTTTCATTTAGGTGGAAGCTTTGAATCAGTAAGATACCTTCACTCATGCATAAGATTTTCAAAGGTATTGAACTTAGTTTATTTTGCAAATGGTGGGGATTGTTGAAATAAGTTTCAAAATAAGCGAAAGGAATAAAGAATTAATTGATTGAATAATTAATTAATGAAAACCTAATACATAAAAATATATATGATAGCTTAGTTAAGTTTTAAACCAAGAAAATTGATTTAAAATTCAATTGGATAAGGGATTAGAATATCATTTATGAAATTCATGCACTCATGTAAAGTGACTCGAATACTAAGCTTGGATTCCAACGTATTTTTTATTTGTTTTTACCTTTTAATGATAAAAATGTATGGTACATTAAAATTTAAATTTATAGTATTAAATACATGAAAAATCAAAGTGTTTATAATATACGTGAAAATCAAAGATTGAAGAATACTTAAAATGACATCGAAAGAATAATATATGATATGAAAAATTTTAATTGATTGTATTCACACAGTATACTGTTAGTCTTTACTATAATAAAATAATTTTAAACCAAAGATAATTAAGATTCTAACGCTCGAGGCTAAGGACAGCCCTTACTTGATGCTTACGTAAATCTAAAACAGCCAAAGATCATATGGTGGTGTAAGTTCCATTGCAAGTAGACCTATCAGAAGATCGGTTTCTTCACTTGGCCCAATAGGTTTAGTTCATTTTAGCTAAGTTTTGACACAAACTTTTTAATTTGAGTTGATATGGTTTAATCTAAAATTTTATTTATTAATTAAAATGTAATTTTTATTTAAATTTAATTATAAAATACATAAAATATTAATACAAATTTTTTACATTTTAATATTTTTAATAGTAATATGGGTTCTTAGATTGGCTTGAGCATAGCTTTTGCAAGGAAGATAAAAGTTTTGATCCTAAACTTAACTCATGGATAGGTCTAATTGTAAGTTAGGTATTCATTTAGCATATACAATTAATTTTGAATTGAATTAGCTAAAATCAAATTAATCGAATTGTATTTTTTATTAATCAAACAAAATTTATGCAAACTAAAAACTTAACTAACAAAATTTAATCAGATTGAGATTTTAGCTAACCAAATAAAAACTGGTATTCAACAAGTAGAATTTTATATTTAGAAACTTGTAACTTTTATTCATGTTCATTCATTTATTTTTGAGTATATTCGTGTTAGGTTTGTTTTAAGAATTTCAAAATTGTGTTCAAGCTTGTTTGTTTAAAATTAGGTATTTTAGAGTTTGTTCATTTAAGTTAAACAAACTTGTTTTGCTAACAGTAACAAAAATGTGCATAAACATATAATCAAACACATTAATGAACAGTTAAAAATTTGTTCATGAACAATAAACAAATAAATCTAAATAAACATACAAACAAATAAACATGTTTCTTAGTTTTAAATATAAAGTAATAAAACATAAACATTATAAATTATATTATAAATAAAGATAATTAATCACAAATAATAATATTTATATTATAATTGAATAATAAATAGTTTTAAATGAACTTTAAACTATTTATTGAACTAGTTTTAAATGATTCATGAATAAACTTGATTGTGAATATAAATTAACTGAATATACTATATTTGAGCTCGGTTCATTTAATAAATGTGCTTTAGAATCTTGTTTATAATTTCATTTATTTAACTTGATAAACAAATAAAAATCAAACTATTCATAGAAAGCTTTATTCATTTACAATTTTAGCAAAACTGAAAACCAATTTTTTAGTTTTACCTTTCAATATTTTGAAACTTGAAGTTTTAAAAATAAACATTATAAAATGAACGATACTATTTTAGATATTTCACATGTTTCAACAAATTCTTGGTTAATTTGATTTTGAACTTCATTAATCGAAAGTAAAAGTTTTTCAAAATCTCTACTTGATAACCAATCAAATGAATTCAGTGATCGATCAATTAACTTATTAAATAGATTGAATCATTTGCTTCAATTCACGAAATATCCATGCTACTTTGTCAACAAAGAAATATATATTCATATCAGTCTAGCTTCAGTGTATATATATATGTAGAATAATTATCCAGTACATTGACATTAGTGTTTTTTAACTCTACAAGCGGGATTAAAAAGCTTGCCACATATCCTAACTGCACATTTAAAAATAAAAAATAAGTAAATAAGCCATATGGTAGCTTTTTAACCTTACTTGTGGAATTAAATACTCTACTATCAGTGTATTGGATAATTATGCAAACACATATATTACTTATATTTCTACCATAGTTATCAATTTGGTCGCTTAAAACTTTTCTGTGGTAGAAAAGAAATAAAATAGTTAATTATTATCAGGTACATTGGTTGTAGAAAAAAATTCCATAAACAGAATTAAAAAATTATCACTAGACTTGTTCAAAGGTGAGGCTATCCGCCCAAGCTCAAAAGCCTACCTAAAATTTGAAAGGTTTGAAAAAAAAAATTAAGCCGTAAAAATAAGCTTGGACAAAAAAATGAAGCCTATGTAAAAAAGGGATAGTCCCTGGGCAAAAGAATTTTAAACCCAAATTTGGTTAAACCCAGCTCGAATTGTGTTTTTCTATTAAAAATTTATATTTTTATAATAATATAATATAAAACATGTTTCACATGTTAGTGATGACTTAAGTTGGCATCTTGCATTTGTGGCCAATCTAGAGTTGATTCCAAGCTTTTAGCATAAAATTTTGTTAGCCTTGTCTAGAACTTAGCTGTAATTAATAGATATATTTGTATAATAGAAAGTATACTATTAATTTTTAAAATAATATAACAAAAAACATTTGTGGTTATTAAAAATTAAATGAAAAATTATATTTTAAAAAATAAAAAATAATATGTGGCAGCCTAAATGGGTTTGGATTACGCATTTATAAATATAATGGGCATGGACAAAAAAAATCCATATTTTAGGCTGAGTTGGGACTATACTAACTTACAAAGTGTTAATAATCTACTTGGACCCGACTGAACCTAGCCCATGAATACGTCTAACTGTCACATGCTACATTTATTTATATTTATTTTTAAAATATATATTATGAACATATAATAGTTTTTTTACTCTGCTTTTCGAGTTAAAAAACTTCACATTAGTCTGTCTAATAATAATCTTAAAAGGCTAGGGAAAAATTATACTATAATGGTTTGAGTTATAAAATAATACTTACAAACTATAGTAAATTTTTTCCTTTTTTATTTTTCTTTCTTAAAAGCAAAATATGTACTAGATAAAGAGTGTGGACATCTAATTTTGTCTGGGCCCCTAATCCCTTTTTTCCTAGCTCTTTATGCCCACCAGACTTTATCAACTAGGACCTTCTTGGATAAAGAATCAGTTATGACAAGGCCCATTCAAAGGATTGAAATGCATTAGGAGACCTAATTTGAAGGAAAATGTTGCTATGAGGACTTAATTAAATAAATTGAAAGTGTACTGAACCAAAAAAATTAAAGTCAAGAGTCAAAAAATATTGATGTAAGGACTTAATCAAATAAACTAGAAAGATAAATCCTGACTCAGTTTGCCTTTTGAACAAGTTGGGAAGGTCAATTAGAATAATCATAGTCAAATTGATGCCTAATTTTGAAAGTTAAACCAAAGTTAACCATGGAGTAAAACAAAAACTTTCAAAATTAAGACCTTAATGAGGTCAACAAGTGAAGTGGACCACACCTATTTTTAAAAAAGGATTCAATAAAAAGCAAAGCAAAATTTTGGGTCAGCTGGAGTTATGAAAAGGCTTCATCAGAGAAAGTTAACCAAGAGTTAATAAAAGGTTAAAGAAAACTCTAATATAAGAGGAAAAGTTAAATTTTGAATTTGAAAAGATAGGGAACTCAAAATTCAAAATTGATTGCACTATAGCAAATTAAGTATAGAGAAAAGGGTAATGTAGTGCAACTAAGTTCATTCTTAAGGGTAATCTTAGAAGACAAATTCTCAAGGTTGTAATCTAAGAAGTCTAGGTCACGATAAAAATGACAATATGACCCAAGTTGGCCTATTAAAGCCCTTGGAAAGATAGAGTAATTATTGGAAGAAATTGGAATCAACAATGACTTAGTTTTTAAAAGTCAAAATTAAAGTCAACAAGGTTAAAGTTAGCTAAAAAGTTAGAGATAATAAGAAATGTTGACTTTCAAATTTGAAGAGCTCAAGAGCCCTAAATTCAAAATTGATAGCATCACAATGAAATTGAGCATAGAAAGAAGACTAAAATGGTGTAATTAAGTTTGCATCTAAAACGAATGTTAGAAAATGAATTCTTAAGAATTTAATTTGAAAGGGTTATGACTGAAAAATTCATATTTTTAGGAAAAACATAATTAGGTATTTACCAAGCATGAAGGAAACAGAAAATCAAAATTCCAAGATTAAGCAAGAACCAATTGGACGAGGAAGAAAAATGCACCAGGCTATTCATATAGTGCATTATTTTCAAGTTCGATTAGTAAATATGGCCTAATATTTTATTGTTAATTTTACCAAAGGATAATAGCATCATAGACTTTGCTCAAGTTGGATATTTTGATAGCATAAAAATGCCATCTTGAATGCAAGAGTTACATGTGAGTGATGAAATAAAAACCTTCCGATTATAAATAAAATAAGTTATCATTTTTTTAACCTAGCTATCCTTTCTCTACAACCTTAAATTGGCTATTCATTTCTCTACAGAAAAAAGGAAAAAAGTTTTTTGGAAAATAAAAAAAGGAAAAAGCAAAGGAAAGCTTGGAATTAGGAAGCTTTGTTGGTATAATTTCTATCATTTCTCTTTTTACTTTATGTTAATGTGATCAATAATGTTGTTTGCCATATTCATGCATTTCCATGTAGTTTGCTTCTTTGAAACCATGATGTCTTGATGATTTTGGTGATTAAAATTCCTTTCCATAGTCCATTCTTGAACGACCATCGTGACTTAGTCTATGATGTTGTGTTTTCTTTGATGGTTTGATGGCTTGGATGAGTTTGTAACATGTTTAAAACGAGCATGAATTTTTTAAGCATGTTTTGGTGAATTTTTCTCTTGTTGGATTTGGCCATGATGATCTTATTTCCATGATTTCTTATTTCTTAATCATTTGGATAATATTTAGATTAGTTTACCAAAAGTTTGTTAATATGCTTGGTTTTTAAGATGCTAGAAATTTATTTTCTAAACCCTTCCAAGATGGGTTATAGTTGGTTCAAATAATGAACCAACTTTAGTCTATGATCTTTATACCATTCCAAGCCATAATTTGGGATACATCAAGCTTAATTATGCATAAATTGAGGGTTGGTTGAGGCCATAATGAGTTTGTTTAAAGTGTTTCTAAACTTTGTTTTGAGTTAGAGACTAATTAAGCCTTGTTGTGAGTTTAGTAACATTGTATTGTTAGGTTGTATAAATGTGTCTGCCTACTATTTATGGGTTATTCTAGCACCATTGAAGAGAAATTCTAATATCCCAAAATGCTTGGAAGGTGCTTTAAGAAGGCTAAAATAATGGCTAAAGATTATAGAAGCGTTCAGATGCTTTAAGTTTTTTTTTAGAGATTTTGATTTAACTAATTATGAGGTCCTCACATTAGTTGAATGCCATATCAAGTGGGCTCAAATTAGTCTTACCAACATGCCACATTTAGGTGTTAATAAGGTTAAGAAAGGCTACTAGGAAATGTGGCAAAACTTAGTATAATCATGCATGGGAAATCACCTTTTACTCTATTTTTAGCTACTAGTAGCAAAAGGTTTGATTAGAAAAATATTTTCACTCACCAAAAGATTTTCTAAAAAATTTTAGGTATTTTTTGATTAAATTACTTTGAGTTAGGTTTCCAATAAGTAATCACATGTTGTTAGCTATATTAGCTTTGAATTAACCTTGATTTTGACATAACTAAAACTTTAGCTTAATTAGCTTGTGTTTTAATATTTCAAGTTAGTATTTTTCCATGAAATATTTTGTAAACACTTTGAAAAATACTAGAATGTGTTTTAACTCCTTTAAGCACTTAAAAAAGTGTTCTTAATACATACATTATATAAAACATTTTTGAGATAAGTATTACATGTTTTAAAGTCATGAAAAACCTTTTAAAATTGATTTTTTATATGGATGTATCAATGCATTATGTGTCTGTATCGGTACAATGCTTGGTAGTAGCTTAAATTTCATGAAACCCTTGTGAATATCAATATAAGTGGCTATTGTATTGACATAACAAGGAGTGTATTGATACAAATGTCTATTGTATCAATATGACAAAATATGTATCGATACAACCTTTTCCTCTATCAAAACATAGTTGTTCAACGGTCATATTTTGTACGTTTAATTGTAGAGTATTGATACAAATAAGCGAGAATGAATGAGAATCACTCGATCAAGCTTACAGCGACTGTATTCCTTCACCAAATATTCCCAATGGCCATATTCATGATCAAGGCTATAAATAAGCCTCACTAACACCTCTAACAAAAGAAAGAACAAAAGGAAAGAGCTTAGAGCCAAAATTTTCATTTATTTCATCTTTTCCTAAAATAGTTCATAATTGTATAAGATTAATTCTTCCTATCTTTGTATTCTTCATTCTGTATCTTTACACACATATTTTCCTTAAGCCAAAATTCTTGTAAACGCCTAGCCTTTAGAGGTTTTATTTATTTACACAAAAACTTATAAAAAAAAGGTTCTTAGTTTGCCATTGAAAAGTAGAAAAAGGGTTCTATCTTAACTATAAAAAATAGAGGGTAGAGATTTCTATCTTAGCTTATAAAAATAGGAACCGTAAAGGTTATACCTTATCCTTGAAAGGTAGACAATTCTGTTAGTGAATGGGACAAATCTAAGGTAAGTGAAGTTGAGGTAGAGGACATAGGCAATTAAGGATGAACCTATCTAAATTATTAAGTTTGCTTCTCTTTTCCTATCTTTTTAGTTATTTATTTTTATTCACTAACTTGCAGTCCAAAGTTTATTGTTAGATTTCTCAATTTTACTTATCAAATTTTTAATTTGCAAAAAGATTTTAAGAAATTAATTCACCCCTTCTTGATTTCTTTCACCACTAAAAGGTCTAATAGTTGGTAGCAAATTTTGCATTTTAATCGTATAGGCTTAACATCCTTGAGAAAAGATCCAAGCAAAATGTCTAATAGTGATTTTCTTGATATAGGCCAAGAGGGACATTCTATCATGAGACTTTCTCTCTTTCATGGTACAGATTATGAATATTGGAAGATAAAGATGAAGTTATTTATTGAAGCTAATAATTATCAAGTATGGAAGATAATCAAGAAAGGCCCTTTCATCCTAACAAAGATGATAGATGATCTTGAAGTCTCTAAAGAAGAATGGGAATGAGATAAGAAAAACACCAAGATGGCTCAACTAAATGCTAAGGCCATCCATACTCTATTTTATGCATTGAGGTTGAATGATTATAACTGGGTGTTTTTGTGTGATAACGATCAAGAGATACAGGACAAGCTGGCTATCACATATGAAGGGACCAATCAAGTCAAAGAATCAAGGATAAGTATGCTCACCATGTTTAAGATGAAACCAGAGGAGAGCATCAAGGAGATGTCCTATAGAATTGCGGATATTGTTAATAGCTTGAAGGGTTTTTGGAAAATATATCCTAATAAGAAAATGGTCAAGGAAATGTTAAATAGCCTCCTAAGTCATGGGAAACTAAGATGACTACAATTAAGAAGTCAAAGGACATTAATCTCTTTGCCTTAGATAAGCTAATCAGATCACTTCTCATATACAAAATAAAAATGAATCATGAGAAAGAATCAAGAAAAGTTAGAGCTGCATTGAAGGTTTCTATAAAGAAGAAGAGGATGATGATGAGGATGGTCAAGATGTCAAGATGATCATCTTTGCCAAAAAATTTAATTCATTTCAAACAAAGAAGGTTAGTAAGGTAGTGAGCTACAATTGCAATGAATCGAGCCATGTCAAATCCAATTGCCCATTGTTGAAAAAGAAGAAGAAAAAAGCATTTATAATGACTTAGAGTGATAGCAACTTTTCTGATGATGATGACTCTAAGGAAGACTAATGTGGCAACCTTTGCTTCATGGCTCTTGATGAGCCTTAGGTAACCTTAAACACTTACAATTCAAGTTTTTATTTGATGAATTGCAAGATGCATTTGATGAACTTACAATTGAGTTTAAGGAAATAAACTCAAAATATAAGAAAATGATTTTGAAATTGAAAATTAAAAGTGATTTATTTCAAAAATTAAGTTTGAAAATGGAAATAAAGATTTGAAAAATAATTTTAATGATTACAAGCTAAGAATTAACAATTTAAAACGCTAACTTTGATTCAGAAAAGAAAATTCAAACCTTGGAATAAGAAAAAACATCATTTTAAACAAATCTTTTCAAATGAATATGATTAAGTGCTAACATTTCAATTTTCATGGTCATAACATGCATACTTGTCCTATTAAGAAAAGGCCATAATTTAAAGTTAGGCAAGTATGGGTCCTAAGGGAACATGAGGCTTTGAAACTAATCTTCAAGGACCCAAAGCAATTTGGTACCAAAATCTATGTGAAAGTCTCTTGTAGGTGTATGTTGGAGCGATATGGTGCAAAGCAATAAACTTAATGCCCTAGACACAAGTGTGATGGGTAATCTCTAAGCTTTAAACTTGTTTTATCTTGTGTTGGTTGCCTTTTCATAATTTTCCCAATGTTTTAATGAAAAATTTGTTTTGATACAAAATGATTTTAATGAAAATATTTTTAATGAAAATACAGAGTTATTGTGAGCTTATTCATTTGTGCATTTGATGGTTTATGCTAAATGATGAAATACTAGATTGATTTGTGAAATAATGTTATGAAACATGTACTCAAGCATGATTTGTGCATCAAAGCTTGATTTTGATAAATCTCATGTTTTAAGTTGCTGAAAAACTCTAATGCATGATGAAAGAAAATGCATATACTTAGGGGGAGCATTTAGAGGCTACTTATATGATTTTACGCCATAAAACATGTTCTTAGCAAGCTCTTAAAACTCTTTGATGATTTACCTTTATAAGGCTTAAGATGGTGATCATGTTGTTTGCTTATATTTTATGGCTTAAACAAGTTCGATGTACAATGAAATTACTTTTAAACTTGTGCAATTATGGTTTTAATGAAAATGTCTTATTTTAAGACATTTCGTCATATTGCCTTATTTATGTGACCAAATATGCTTATTCATTCAAACTTGATTTTAAAACTTTTGATTATTTGTATAAGTTTTAAATGTTTAAATTCAAATGTTTGCATTAGAATATCAATTCATTGGTTTTGGAATGCCAAATTGCATATTTTTCTAAGTGTTTTTTGAAAATTTTAAAAGAAGTATCAATACTTTAAGTGTTGTACCGATATCATGAACAAAAACCCAAGAAACCCTAGAAAAATAAAGTCTGTATTGATATAGACATTCCCTGTATCGATGCAAAGTAGCAAGTATCAATATAATACTCCCTTTGTATCGATGTAGC
>JBBYHL010447966.1:0-16499 GCA_038381835.1 Adansonia madagascariensis
ATGAAGCTTTTGGTCAAATCCTTTGACCATAAAACAAAAAAATTTCTATTATTTACAAACTAGTCCCTAAACTTTTAAACATTTGCAATTTAGTCCCTAAGTCTACAAATATTACAAAATAACTTTAAAAAAACCTAAAATAAAAGCAAAAATAAACACAAAGTCACCATTATCGAGCCCAATCAGGTTCGTCCAAGGCATAGAAAGCATCAAGACAAAATTTTTGCATCATGAAATTTCATAAATAATATCATAAATTTATATACAAAAATTTTTTTAAGCTTAAAAGTTTTATGTTAAAACATAAAATATTATGTTAAAACAAAGAAAGAAATACAACGAAATCAAATAAATCAAGAAAATCCATAAAATTTAATCATTGTTTTCATGCTTAGCCTTTCAACATGGAATGAAATTCATGAGCTCAAGCAATCATAAAACTAACTAAAATAAGAAATCAAGCTTGAAATCAACATAAATATGAGATTTTTGAAGAGAAGTTACCTTGAGAGCTTGAAAAACATAAAAAAAACCTAAGTAATTTTTATGGATTTTTGGAGTTTTACGCTTAGGGAAGTTATGAACTATTTGGGAGAAATTATTTTTTTTGGTTTTCTTTTTAGGGGATGGCAAGATGATGGATTTTTGAATCCTTCTTGCTGTGAGTTTCCTCCCAAAATCCCTAAAAAATTTCCTTTCATTTATTATATGTCATAATTTGTTAATTTTTATATTTGATTTATTTGAGATATGATTTGATTTTTGACAAATTGATTGGATTTAAATTTATAACTCTTGTCTCCTTGTGATGTCATGCATGATATCATTGATTTTTATAGATATTTTGATTGATATTCGTATATAATATGTAAAATTATACCATAAAAATTAACTATAAGAACTAAATTGTAAAAACTAAAAAAAATTTTTAATAAAATTTCAAATGACCAATTTAATTCAATCTAATAGTAAAAATAATTTTTTTATGTACAAAAAAAATTTAAAATAGCAAACTCGTAAAATTTTACGAGAAAAACCCTTACCGGGGAAAAATATAATATGTAAAAAATACAAAACTCATAAAATAAATTGATTTTTTACATACTGAATTAATATGGATTAAAAAATAATATTTAAAAAATTTTACAAATTATGAACTCTGAAAAATCCTACTAAATAAATTTATGAAGTAGAAACTCTGTATTTTGGTAATGAAAAAAATTATAAAACTCATAAAATAAATTAAATTTTTTAAAAAATTAATTTAATGGGAGTTAAATGACAATATTAGATGAATTTTAAAAATTTTAAATCGAAAAAAATTCTCCCAAAAACATTTATGGAATATAAAACTTGATATTTCAGAAACGGGGGAAGTTTAGGAAAAAAATGAAAACTCATAAAATGAATGAATTTTTGAAAACTGAATTAATGTGAATCAAATAATAATATTTAATGAATTTTAAAAATTATAAACCAAGAAAAATCACCCCGAAAAACATTTATGGAGTAGAAAACTCTATATTTCGAAAACATGGAATTTCAAGAAAAAAATTCAAAACTCATGAAAATAAATAACTTTTCAAAAGCTAATTTAATGTGAATCAAACAATAATATTGGATGAATTTTTATGTTTGAAACTCAAGAGGATTCCACCAAAAATTTTACGAGTAAAGAATAACTAGTATTTCAATAAAAAAAAATTATAGAATTTTATTGACACTGAAGTAAAACAAATTCAAGACCACATATTATTCAAAACATTAATTTCTAAAGTGAAGAAGATGACCTTGTAAAATTTTTAAAAAATAGATCAACAAGAACCAAAAGTAAAATTTACGAGCACGATACTTGTAAGACTACAAATTTCAAAATTAATTTATAAAATTTACAGTTTAACACTTAATGGTAGAAAATGTCAATACATATTTTTCCTTGAATATTTATGATTTTTTGGGTCGAGAATTGGCATAAACCACACCGGTGTCAGTAAAATATCTGATTACCAATGTCCCAAGTTTTTCAAAAAAATCTCAGAAAATTCCTGAAAATAGGAAAATTGACTATGAGATCACCTGCAGAGGTAATTTCCAAATTTTTGTCAAGAAATTGTTCAAAACAAAAATTTTTCCTTTGCGGATTCGTTTTTTTACTTGAGAAAATGGATTTTTCCATCATATGCATATACAGTATTTACATATGACTGATTAAAATTACAAAAATGTGAAACCCCTCCGGCGGAAGTTGACCTCCATTAGAGTGGTCACTACATTTTCGTTCTCAGACACTTGAGACTTTCAGGGACAGACAGGCCGAACGAATTTAGGTGTCTACAGCTACCCCTCTTTGTCCGTTGTTGAGAATCAAGAATAGGACAAAGACAAATAGATGCAATTTCATCTAGGCCACAAAGTACAAGAAAAACTAGATATGAACATATATATTAGAGCTTATTGATTAGAAGGGGAACTTTCAACCTACGATGAAGTTAATATTGAAAATATGTTGGTTGGGGCAAAAACACACAAACCAACTAGTAAGACAAATTGATTGAGACCAAGCAGTCAGGTCAACAAATGAAAAGAGTTACCCGGGACTAAGCCAATAGGTAGACAAAGGATACAAAGGTAATACGTAAGGTTAAACGTTAACAAGTTTGACCAGGGCTAAACCATTACGTCGAACAAGATACAAAAGGGAGTTTGACCAAGGCGAAACCATCATGTTAAACGACAGTGAAAGAAAGTTTGACCAGGGCTAAACTATCATGTCAACGAAAATGAAAAGAGAGTTTGACTAAGGCTAAACCATCATGTCAAATGGAGGTGAAAAGAAGTTTGACTAGGGTGAAACCATCACATTAAACGAAATGAAAAGAAAGTTTGACTAGGGCTAAACCATCACTTCAAACGAAAGTGAAAAAAAAGTTTAAACAGGGCTAAACCATCACGTCAAACAAAATGAAAAGAGAGTTTAACCAAGGTTAAACCATCACATTAAACCAAGTAGTAAGATAAATTGACTGAGACCAAAGCAGTGAGGTCAACAAATGAAAAGAGTTACCTAGGGCTAAGCTAACGGGTAGACAAAGAATACAAAGCAATACCTAAGATTAAACATAACAAGTTCAACCAGGGCTGAACCATTATGTCAAACGAGATACAAAAAAAAGTTTAACTAGGGCAAAACTATCATGTCAAACGATAGTGAAAGGAAGTTTGACCAGGGCTAAACCATCATGTCAAACGAAATGAAAAGGGAGTTTGACCAAGGTTAAACCATCACGTCAAACAGAGGTGAAAAAAAGTTTGACCAGGGCGAAAGCATCATGTCAAATAAAATGAAAAAAAAAGTTTGACCAACCATCACATCAAACAAAGTGAAAAAAAAGTTTGACCAGGGCTAAATCATCACGTCAAACGAAATGAAAATAGAGTTTGACCAGGGCTAAACTATCACCTCAAATGAAAAAAAAAGTTTGACTAGGGCTAAACCATCATGTTAAATGAAAGCGAAAAGAAGTTTGACAGGGTTAAACCATCATGTCAAATGAAAGTGAAAGAAAAGTTTTACCAAGGCTAAAATGTAGCAAGACTTGATCGAGTACAACCAAGTAAGTAAGAATTTGACTGAGTACGGTCAATTGGAGACAAACCTTAATAAGGTTGAAGTAATTTGATATTTGAGATGTTTGAAGAAAGTTGGACTTACCTTTTGATTTTGAAGCAGTATCCATTCTAATAGTTTTTTTCTTGCTTCATTGCTTTAAACTTGTGAATTACACAATTATGAATGTGGATGCATAATGAATGTGCATGGATTTTCATGATTAGATTTATTCCCTTTTATTTTTTATTTATTTTATTTTTAAATCGTGATTTAACCCACTTCAAAAGCCTGAAAACATCTTCAAAAAGCATGGAGAATCTTTCTGGCAGTAAGGGGCCAGTCTTGAATCTTACATTGTCTTTACAGAAATAATTATTCTTGCCCTCTGAGGAATTTAGATTATGATGCACCAACGTTATCTAGTGACCGAAAGAGAATGGTATGATTAGGAATGTGCGAGGGATGCCCCTTGTGGTCATGTAATGCATCAATACCATCTAGTGGTTGAGAAAAAGGGATGTGATTGGAAATATTGGTGATGTCCCTGCACCCAGAGAAAATAGGACTTTGTGATGCACCCATACAATCTAATGGTTGAGGAAAAGGGATATGATAAAAAATATGGGCGATGTCCCTACCTCGAGAGAAAATAAGACTTTGTGATGCATCAATAGCATCTAATGGTTAAGAAAAAGGGATATGATTGGAAATGTAGGTGATGTCCTTACCCCGAGAGAAAATAGGACTTTGTGATGCATCCCCGAGAGAAAATAGGACTTTGTGATGCATCAATACCGTCTAGAGGAAAAATGATATGATTAGAAATATGTAGGGTGCCCCTACCTCGATCCATCTATGGTTTTCAGAATGTAACAAAGACCTGATGTTTACATCAACTCCCTTGCCAGCTGAAACAAAATGATGAATATCTTCTAAGAGGTTAAGTTTCCTCCATCGTCAGAATTCTATCTAAGACCGTTAGTTATCCACCCTTAACGCTTCCTAGAATGTTCGAAAGAATTAAGACATGAACCAAGATTTTTATAATGTTTTGACCTCATTCCAAACTAACTAAAAGAAATTAGTCTGTTATCTATTTTACTCAATCTTTATTTCTTTAAGTCATTAATTATCATTTAGCAAAAACATTAGCATGATCAAAAAAATAGTCTAGCAGAGGTTGCATTTCAAGGAAAAAAATAGAATATTGGCTTTTTTAGAAAAAAAATGGTAAAATGCCTAAGAAGATATTTACAAAGATAACGATAAATGTCAAAGAAAAAGTCTAGACAACTGAATTTAGATCTTCGAAGATTTTTTTTGAATGAAATATCTGCTTTGACGTAGATCCATCTTTGAGAGGTGCATTTAATCATATCATGCCTATGATTTGATCATTTCTTTCTTTGCTTGAGCCACCCTTTTAGGTTTTTAACTCAAAGCCTCCCATTTATATCGCCTTTAATTGAATGCCCTGTTTGGGTTTTGTTCGATTTTTTATTTTTTTTGTTTTTTTTAAGCATAGTATTTTTTTACACTCTATGCATTAACGGGGTTTGGCAAGACATCTCCATCCATTTCGATAAGGATTAATGTGCCTCTTGAGAATGCCTTGTGAACCACATATGGCCCTTCCCAGTTAGGTGCCCATTTGCCTCATGGATCTTTTTGTATCGAAAGGATTTTGTTCAGCATCAGTTCTCCTTCATGAAATTATCTTGGACGAATTTTTTTATCATGGGCCTTCATTATCCTTTTCTGGTACATTTGACCATGCTGGATCACTCTTAACCTCTTTTCTTCAATAAAGTTTAATTATTCGTATCTCGTGCCCATTCAGTATCTTCTAATTTGGTCTCCATTAATATTCAAAGTGATAGGATCTCAACTTTAATTGGTAGTATTGCCTCCGTGCCATACACCAATGAGTAAGGTGTTGCCCTAGTCAAGGTCTGTACTAAGGTTCAATAAGCAAGGAGAGCGAACGGAAGCTTCTCGTGCCAATCTTTATAAGTCTTCACCATTTTTCCCACAATCTTCTTAATATTTTTATTGGTAGCTTCTATAGCCCCATTCATCTTCAGATGATATGTGACCGAGTTATGATGAGAGATTTTAAGTTGGGTACAAACCTTCATCATCAATTTATTATTCAAGTTGAAGGCATTATCCATTATAATTCTTTCAAGGACCCCGAATCTACAAATGATACTGGCCTTTAAAAATTTAATCACCGCTAATCTTGTGATGTTTGCAAAAGAAGTGACTTCCACCCATTTGGTGTAATAATCAACGGCCATCAAGATAAAACGATGGCAATTCGATGCTGCAAGAGTAATGGGTCTAATGACATCCATACCCCATATAAAAAAAGGCCATGGTGCAGTCAGACATGTAACGGTGAGGGTGGAACATCAATCTTGTCGGCATAGATTTGACACTAATGGCACTTTTGGGTGTACTTGATACAGTCACTCTTCATAGTCATCCAGAAGTAGCCCAATCTTATGATTTATTTTGCCATCTTGTTTTCGTTGGCATTAATCCCACAAACCCTTTCATGTACTTCTTCTGTTATTTTTTTTGCTTTCAAAGCATTAACACATTTTAACAATGTGTGGTCAAAATTTTTCTTATACAAAATATCTTTATCAAAGACAAAATTTAGTGCCAGCCTTGTTAAGGTTCTCTTATCAATTTCTAAGGCATTTGGTAGATATACTCGATCTTGCAAATAATTTCTAATATCATGATACCATGGAAGGCCATTTGCCTCAATCTCAATGTTGTGGCAGTATGCAGGGAATTCATAAATACTCATCTCAATAAGTGTCGCCTTCTGCCCCTTATTTACTTTGAACATCGAAGTTAAGGTGGCTGGAGCATCCGCCATTTGGTTGTTATCATGGAACAGATAAATGAAGTCTACTTCTTTGAATTCTTCTAGTAATTCTAGAATCAATTTTTTATATCACTGCAACCTTGGGTCTTATATTTCCCATAATACATGGCTTGGTAAATTACCAAGGCTGAATCTTCGCAGACTTTAAATACTTGGGCCTTCTTTTCTAATGCTGCTCGAAGCCCCAAAATACATGCCTCATATTTTGCCATATTATTGGTGGAATCAAAAATTATCCGGGCTATTAAAGGGTAATAATCCCCTTTTGAAGATATTAAAATTATGTCAATTCCATGCCCCAATAAATTTTCTGTGTAGATCCTTTCGATGACTCTTCTTCTTCTTCAACCGTAATATTCATCAAGTCCTCATTAGGGAATTCAAAATCCAATGACTAATAATCGTCAAACGCCGGGCTTGCTAAGAATTTAGCAATAGCACTTCCTTTAATCGCCTTTTGGCTTACATAAATGATATCATATTCGGATAGCAGAACTTGCCACCTAGTTATCCTTCATGATAAAGTTGGTGCTTCAAACAGATATTTGATTGGGTCCATTTTGGTGATCAGCTATCTAGACTAGAGCACAACATATCTTCTCTATATGGGAATAATTTACCTCGTAATCCAAAAATTTCTTACTGAGGTAATAGATTGCCTGCTCTTTTATTCCAGTCTCATCATGCTGCCTCAACACATAGCCCATGGATCATTCGAACACTGACAAATATAGGATCAAAGGTCATCCTGGAGCAGACGATACCAATATCGACAGATTAGAGATATATTGTTTAACTTTTTAGAAAGAATTTTGGCCTTCACCATCCTATTCACTAGGATTTTGTTTTCGCAAAAGCCAAAAAATTAGATCACACTTATCCGTGAGTTGAGATATGAAGCTAGCGATGTAATTTAATCTTCCCAAGAAATTTTTCACTTCTTTTGGCGTACGTGGGGATGGCAACTCCTATATAGCTTTGATCTTATTCGGATCAACCTTAATTCCTCTTTTGCTTAAAATAAAACCTAATAATTTTCCAGACCTAGCTCAAAATGTACATTTCATCGGGTTCAGCTTTAACCGATATTTTTTTAGCTTTTCAAACAACTTCTACAGGTCTGCTACATGACTTTCTTCTTGAAGGGACTTAGCAATCATGTCATCAACGTACACTTCAATTTCCTTATGCATCATGTTATGGTATAGGGTTACCATTGCCCTTTGGTAAGTTGCTCCCATATTCTTTAACCCAAAAGGCATTACTTTGTAACAAAATATTCCCCACATTATGATAAATATGGTCTTCTCCATATCTTCTGGAGCCATTTTAATTTGGTTATACCATGAAAATCCATCTATGCAGGAAAATAAATAGTTCTTCGCAGTATTATTAACCAGGGTTTCTATATGAGGGAAGGAGAAGTTGCCTTTTGGGCCTGCTCGATTAAGGTCTCCATAATCTACACACATTCTAACTATTTCATCTTTCGTAGGAACCGAGACAATGTTTGTCCCACTCTAGATATTTTGCCACCTTTAAAAATCCAAATTTAAACTACTTTTTAACCTCCTTTTCATCTCTAAAAGCATCTCCTGTTTCATTCTTCTTAGCTTCTGTTGAACTGGTTTGCATTTCGACTTCAAGGGTAATTTATGAATAATAATCTTCGCATCCAATCCTAGCATGTCTTGATAAGAGCATGCAAAGCTGTCTCAAAATTCATGCAGCAGACATATCATATCTTCTTGGGTGAAAGCTTTTATGGTGGTTCCTATTCTGATCTCTTTCTTATTAGTTTCATCCTTTCCCAAATTAATAATCTCAGTGTGCTCTTCATGGGGTATTATGCGCTCATCTTCTCGTTCAATTATTTTTAACAAATCAGGAGGCAAGATATGATCATTGACATCTTCTTCTAGATCGACCTCATTCAAGTAAATAGTTTATTCAAAATTAACCTCTAAATCTTGATCAGATTCATCTGTTTCTCTACAAAAGCAAAAGCAAGAAAGAAATAGGCAAAAGAATATGGATATGAATGGGGTATGGATGTAAAAAAAAAGATGTTGAAATAAGAAATCATTAAAGAAACAGCTGTAAGAAAAAAAAGAGCCAAGAAAGATTATATAAGGAAAGATTACATGCATTTCATTTTTACTGATGATAAATTAACATTATGAGTTTTTACAAAAAGATTTATAGACGACAGAGTTCATTTCTTAGTTATTACTTTGGGATTGGTCTAGACACTATGCTTCTCTCATCACATGTCCAATTCCTTTACACATATCCAGAGGGGCACAGGTGAATCCCACGATCTTCAATGAACTCTTCATCATCTTTTCCAATGGCAGCCACATGATGCTCTATGAAACCTTCATTAATCACCAGAACGATGTTCTTAGTTTCTTTATATCTATTTCCCAGATTGACTTCTCTATAGCAAAAAATTTCCTCCAACGAGGGGTAAGGAGTTGATTTCTGGCCTGACTGTTGATCAACACCCAAGGATGGCTACTTTTTTTTCATTTTTTTAAACTTCTTTTTCTAAACTCTTTTTAGCTTAAAGCCTAATCCATATTTATCTTTCTTACCTTTGACATTAATGGCCTAGCTGATTCCTTGCAAACGTCTTTTAAGTCCTTTTTTGGCTAAGGTTTATTTCCCTACTGTTAACTTGAGGACCATATGCGTGCTTTTTGATAACCTCAATTTAGAAATGACTGACCCTTCTGATATAAAGGTCATATTGACAATCTCAAAAACTCTGAAAAAGCATTCATTAGTTTCAGCATTTGTGTCAATGTAAGAAGCCTCGGTAGACGTCATAGCGATTATGTCTTATTTCCTAAATAGACTCACCAATCTTTCATTCACTATAAACTTGACATTTTGATGTAAGGATAATGGAACAGCCCCTGCAAGGTGAATCCGTGGTCACCCTAACAAATAATTGTATGGTGGAGTGATATCCAAAACGTGGAACTTGATTTGAAGCCAGCAAGTACCAATTTCTAGAGTAACTAAAATAGTTCCTTTGATATCCCTCTTTGTTCTATCAAAAGCCCTAACAATTACATGGCTTTGTTTGATTTGGCTAACATCTACAGGCAAACGGGATAGTGTACTCCATGCATGACATTTAGAACAGAGCCACTGATGATAAGGACCTTAGATAGTATGGTCTTTTTACATCGAGTTGTGATGTGGAGGGTTTTTAGTGAAGTATTACCTCTTGGCAGAATTTTATCCTTACTAAATGAGATAAAGTTATCAGCGAAAATATTATTTACTAGGCACTCAAGTTTGTTGACAAAAATATCTGAGGGACATAGGCCTGATTTATTACGTTCAATACAGTGTTCCAATGAAGTTCAAAACTGAGCAACAGAGTTAGCAAGGAAATCTTTGCTAGTTGTTGCTTTAATTACCCCATGACACTGTATTCGCTGTGCTTAATATACTTTAGGAATTTAGCTACCTCTTTTTTCTTTACTAGTTCTTACTTTTCCTTCGGGATATCCTTGATAACCACTGCCTTCCCAAATGTTTGTGCCTTTGATTTCATCTTTGTACTAGCTTTACCGATTTCCCTATAGTATACACGCCCACTTCTTGTAACATGGCTGACTCTTGTGATATCGACGGATGCCAATTGGGCAGCAACAGCTTCTGGAGTGGCAACCCCGCCATCATACTCGATCTCACTATTATTCATCATCATTTGAATTAATGCTCAAAAATCTAGGCAACTCTGCAAGGTATGCCCCAAAGTCAGGTGATACTTGCAGAAATTGACACCATTGTCAAATTATCCTTTAATGCTTTCCCGATTTTGGCTAATGATTTTGGCTTTGGCCAGAACCATCCATACTTTCTCCAAGGGTGTTTTCACCTCTTCCACACTCAACTTTCTTCATTGCCTATTTTCAATGCTGATGACGTTGACTCTGGGCTTAAGATGATCTGGCAAAAGGTTGCTACCACATTAGCTGGCACGTTATCAAACTTGAAGGTGCCTCTATTAAAAAGGCTTTAAACTTTGTGCTTAAAGGGTTGGTAGTTTTCAATGAATGACTCAGTATTGCATGGTATTCACAGTATAGGTTCGGGTCATACCAGCTTGGATAATTGCCTTCATATGTTTTGGCAAAAATTGGTGCTTCTAGCCTTACTTTTAAAAGTTTACCAAACATTTCCTTATTTGAATAAGGAAGAAGGTCAAAATATAGTTTGGTTTGATTGGTTCTTTGGGGTTATGTATTGGTGTTGGGTCTTGGCTGGTTTTGGGGAAGCGAGTTTGGAATGGTAGCTTAGACGGTTGTTGAAACGAGTGCTCGAGGTGTGTTGTATGGATAAATATTTTAGGGCATTTGTCTTGGATTTTAATAATAGAGGCGAGGTCTTGGGCCATATGGCTGGATAACCTACTGATGGTGTTTTATCTTTTTTCTTTGCTGGTCTTAGCTTTTTTGCATTGAAGGACTCTCTTGATGTAAGCTTTTCAGCCTTAATGGCTGATTCGATCATTTCTCCAAAAATTACAAGATCAGAGAAATTCTTTATCGCATTCCCTACAAACTTGTTGTGATAGGGTGGGTGCAAAGTATCGACAAATAACATTATCGTTTTCTTCTTCGTCAAGGGCAGTTGGACTTGAGAAGCTAAGTCCCTCCATCGTTGGGCATATTTTTTAAAGGATTCGGTTGACTTCTTCTCTAATTTTGGAGGGTCAAACAGTTTAAAGCCCACTCAACCATATGCTTGTATTGCTAGAGAAAAGCACTTGCCAAGTCAGCCTATTATTTAATTTAGGTATGATTCAAATCATTTTACCATCTCAAAGCTGATCTTGACAAGCTTTCTTGAAAATAGTGGATCAGGAGTTTATCATCTTATCAGTAGCCCATGACAAACATTTTTTATGTGAGCCTGCGGGGATATAGTGCCTTTATACTTCTCAAACTTTGGCATATTAAATTTTGAAAGGAGAACAAGATCGGGGACTAAGCTAAGGTCTTCAACATCCACACTGCTATATAATTCAATGCCCTTTATGGCCTTTAACCTTTTTTCAAGGAGTAGTAGTTTGGCCTTTTCCTTTTCTTTTTCGGCCTCAACTACTTCTTTGGTCTTTTGCTTAATCCTCTATTCTTCATCAATGCCTAATCCCATATATTCCTCCTGGATGGGAATAGCTCACATAGTCATTTCTTAAGGTATGGCTTCAGGGTTTATGACGATGACTGGTGGAGAAGTAGCTGCCAGGGCCCCATATTGTACATTCTGGGCATTGGCTAGTGGTAAGTTGTGCCTAATTTTTCAACTGGTGCCCCCTCAGATCCTCTAGTAGGAGAATCAGTATTTGTTTCCTACGCGAGGCGAGTTTGCCCTCTAACTAGTAGTAACTCCATCATCTGTGCGATTTGAGCTTGAAGTTCATCCTGCCTTTTCAACATGGCCTCTTGAGCCTCCCTATGGTTTTCCTCGAGCTGTTCCAATCTTGCGATATGGTCTTCAACCATTCTCGTTGCTCTTGCTCTGGTGTAGTAACTATGTGTGGGTATTGATGATGTTGATTGGTCTCAATTCACAATGGTTAAACATATCATGTATCATAGTAGGATTATGTCCATAGAACTTCCTAACTTGGTCATATTGCTTTTTGGCTTATCCTAAAAACTAAAGTATCACCTGGTCGAATTCACCAACTAGGTTGATCTATCTTCGAAGTTCTTTAATCTTTTCTACTATATCCATCTCTTGGATGACTATTGAATGAATTTGTTTCGTCAAATGATCAATATAAAACTATCTCCCTAGTGAATTGGCTGTACACTTGTCACATTCATCTCAGACTTGACAAAACTTATTATCCCAACAGACATCTATTTCCTTGTATGCTTAGGCCCATGCCTCAATGTCGCGCTCTCTTTGAGACAACTCTTGTCTTACTTGCCCCAAAGCTAAAATGAGTGCTTCTCCTTCTTGGAGTAATTCTATCATCGTTTCTTGTTCTTGGTGAAGGGCATTTTTAAACTGCTCATTCTTTTCTGTGGACCTCTTCCATTGTCTTCGTGCATCCGTGTGCGCCCTTTGGTCTTGTTCGAATGCAGCTACCTTGGCTTTGCTTCCTATGGCTTTAGCTTTCCACTTTTCAAGCTCTGTGGAGCTTATGCATTTCCTCAGCAGCTTGACTAGGATATTTGCTGGAGCTCCCGAATAGACTAATGATTTTCATATTCTTATTTTGTTCTACCCAATCATGCTTCATTAAAGTGTACTGCTCTTTCTTTTTCTGAAGATCCTTTTCTTTGTCTTCATTTTTATCTTCAGATACATGATCTCTTCCTAGAGGGCTTGATTCTCGACAACTGCTCTTTTTTGGTCTTTTTTTGCCTCTTCTCTGATTAACTCCTCTTCAAAAGGCATGGAAGGCTTTTGTTGAATGGTCGCTTGAAGACCGACCCTCTCTATCCTTTGAATAATCAAATCACAACCCTGAATTGATCTCCATGCGTTATACCCAAGAGTGGTCTGATCTATGTAAGAGAGCAGCTTGGACTCGTATCTCTCCTTCCAATGTACGGCAGTTGTCAGAAGCATGTTCATGTGTCTTTCCCCATGATAATCCAAATCCACACTAGCAAATCAAAAGTCATGGGGATGAATTGCTTAGTCCCATATTGTCATCGAACCAAAAGTGGTGCATATCTGACTGTGCCCAATAATCCGAGCAAAGGCACAAATGACAATTGATCGCACCTACACAAGATAGATTTGGGTACGAACCAAGGACCTTTTCATGTTATCTCTTTTCAGAGCCAAGTTCTTCAACGATGCCACCCACTGATTCTTTGTTGATGATCATGGCTAATCCTTCTCCATAAAATGTTGGAGAGGGATAGAGTGTGAGAAACATGGTCTTATCCTATCAGCACCATCTCCCCAAAAATGGCTACAGACTCAGATATATAGCACTAATGCACCCCCGAAGAATCTACCTTCGCACAACTTCTGACACACATTAAGTGCTCGAATGATTTCTGCTAAGATGGCGGGGGCAGGATGCATATTCTGCTTCAACCGATCAAAAAGCTCAATCACCGCTACTTCCACATGTCCGAGCACCTTTGGGAAGAAAAGTAACCCGCATATGGCTAAAGCAAATGCATTGAGGGCTTTCTCTTTTTCTGGCTAATCCCTAATATACTCTTTCAAAAATTGCCATGAAACAACTATGGTATTGCCTTTATGTTCGAAACGAAGAGACTGGGGAGATAAATCAAGGATCTGTGCGAATCTCTTTCTATGACTCATCAGGTTGCATTCTTTGCAATATATAGATCTTTTCTCCACTTGTCCCAACTCTAATAATGATGCAATCTTTTTTACGGTGGGGTCATGTCATGGTGGTTAAATGAAAAGCATAGGTAAGAGGGGTCCCAAAATTCTATCAGAGCTCGGACTAACTATTCATCTATGGGGATCTTCAACAACATGGCCATATGTTCATATTTTACCGTAAATTGGGTTTGCTTGGCTTTATCCTATCCTTCCCATATATGTGCCAATTTAGAAATATTATTTTGTTTGAGATCCAAGTGTGCGATTTTCGACAGTCTCGATACAAAGTCCTCAGGCATGTAGTCCCCCTATTTTTTCTGATTCAGTTCAGACTCTGTGCGAACTTATTTAAACGTTCTGGAGATAACTACCACTTTTGCTTGCTTTACCATAAAATCGAATGAAAATTGGCCGGATCTAAAATCAGGCCTAAAGCAAACACCCATTATGCAAATGAATGATGCATAAGAAGGAAAACAAAAGAAAAAAGTAAACAAGTTAGTATCCATGAAATAAATACTCTAGATAACAAAACATAGCAATAAATAATATCACAAAGTTGTCATTGAAATAAAGCAGGCAAATAAAGAAAGCAAAAAGTATGCATATCCCTTCTTATGTCCCTAACCTTGGTGACACCTATAGTAAAGGTACGGTACTAACTGGGGAGCTACCAAGGTTCACTATATGAGGTTTGGGTCGGACCTCTAAATCGGTTCTCGAATTGCCCCTAGTCCAGAATGGACTAACTAGGTACCTTCTCCTTATCCATCGTGGATTTATGTCAGAAAAGGTTCAATTCAAGTGGGAATATCTTCCATGCCTGTAACGAGGATAACACCTTGGGCAGGCGTAGGAATTTACACCCGGCAGGCATTTCACTGGCCCAAATAAAGGCTAACACCTCAGAAGACAGAGCTACTTCACCTCCTTCTAAATTATTAGGTACTTATGTCCCTCCCGCATTAGACAAAATGAAAACTATTGTAGATGTGCACAGTGTGTGCAAAGGGATAAGCATACCTATTTTTAAAAATAAAGAGAAAACACACAAACATTGACTTAAAAATAAAATAAGTTATAAAGAAAAAAATTTTCCAAAATGGGAATTGAAACTAAATACCAATTAAAACTGGATTAATTAAAATTTAATTAACACATTATCAATTTTAGGCCTAACTCTCTAAAAAAATTAAGTCCCAGTGGAGTTGCCATGCTGTCGCAACGTGGCCTGGATGGGAATCCTGACCAAGCTCGACTTAAACAGCCCTTGACTATATAAGTGGTTATGTATCATTATTTCAAAACTATTTATTCTTCTTTTTTTTTGGGGCAAATCGATATTAATATTATCTCATTTTTGGGGACTCAGTAGTTAAGATAAATTTTGTGCCCATCTTAACCCTAAATCATCATCACAAAATGACCATTTGTTTGGAGTCACCACCAATCTATTTTGGCCAGATCAGATTGATCACCTTTCAAAATTAATGCTTTAAGGGTCATGAAACCCTAAAGATAAATTCTATGGTCAACAGAGTACCAGAGATCGTTTCTAAAGGTTCGAGATTCGATTACAACCACAAGTAAGGATCAACTCTCTTGTGGTGCCCAAAATTGGTACATTATTGATCATGGTTAATTTAAACTTTAATTTTTATCCGGCTTCAATATGTGATATTTAATTACAATTCTTGTATTGTTAAAATAATATTTTATTATTACATGAGAGAAAATTGGGGTTTGCATTTTGAAAATTGAACATCTTACGCACCCCAATCAAAAAACCAATGCGACACGAGAGTTTTTATTATTCCCTTTGATACCCCAACGGAAAACCAACAGGACATAAAAGGTTTTAAAAAAACCAAAATGTCTTTCACATCCTACTGGAGTTCCTGGTGAAAAGTGAACTTTTTTTATTTGTATAAAATTTTCGATTTTCATTCTAAAAAGGGTATCTCGTTATTAGAATGATCCGTAAAACCCCTAATCACGTATGGGTGGGAGGAATCATGCATCACTCTAACCTAAATCATCACTTAGGTACCTAAGTAAAAAAAAAAACCTAAATCATCACAAAATATAATTAATTAGGTAAAAATCAACATGTAAATCATGAATAACATCCACAAAAAGGTTCGATCAAACACCTTTGACCAAAAAACAAAATTTTTTATTATTTGCAAACTAGCCCCTAAACTTTAAGAAATTATAAAATACCCCCTAAAGTGTGAAAAATACCTAAAGCATGATATGAAATATCCCAAATCAGTTTCCAAGTTATCCATGAAGCTTTTGGTCAAATCCTCTGACCATAAAACAAAAAAATTTCTATTATTTGCAAACTAGTCCTTAAACTTTTAGCATTTTCAATTTAGTCCCTAAGTTTACAAATATTACAAAATAACTTTAAAAACCTAAAATAAAAGCAAAAATAAACACAAAGTCACCGTTATCAAGCCCAATCAGGTTCGTCCAAGGCATAGAAAGCATCAAGACAAAATGTTTTCATCATGAAATTTCATAAATTATATCATAAAGTTATATAAAAAAAATTTTAAGCTTAAAAATACAAAAAAATCACTAATATTTCAATATAAATCATCATAAACATAACATAATAAATATTATAAA
>JBBYHL010447988.1:0-16497 GCA_038381835.1 Adansonia madagascariensis
TTAAATGTAATGCCCATGTCATGCCTAAATAAGTTTCCTATTAACACATCTCATATTCATAATAGTGTACGACTGTACGAGTGTTCGATGGAACTTGTTGGAATATTTTAGGGAACATCACCATTCCATTCCAAGTCAGCCGATGTACTTATGAAGTTGACTTCCACGTGGTGGATATTGCTCTATCATATAACTGCCTGTTGGAAAGGCCTTAGATTCATTCTGCTGGAGTAGTGTTTTCATCTTTGCACTAAAAGCTAAAATTCATCATCGAGAATAAACTCATCTTATTAGAGGAGAAGAAGATATCATTGTTGCCACCTTAACTGATACTCCATATGTTGAACCTAATAAAGATATGTCAGAATCTTTTTTCCAATCCTTTGAGTTTGTTAATGTTACTTATGTTAAGAAAGGGTTGCCAATAGTTCAGCCTCACTTATTAGAGGCTACTCATATGGGTTTGAAGTTAACTATCGACAAAGGTGCCTAGGCCAAAAAAAGATTCAAAAAAATGCCTTCAAAGAGTTATCGAATTCTTAAAAGTGGTCAACTAGATCGACAAAAGAGGGCTAGGATTCAAACATAATGCACAACAGAAAAGAAAACAAGCTCAAAAAAAGTGTGAGAAGAGGATGGCCTATTTATCAAAATGAGACACAAAAGATGAGCGAATGATGTTCCCATCATTTCGGAAAAGTTTTCACCTAGGGGGACATGTAAATACTGGTTCTGCTAATACTGGTTCTGCTAATGCTGTGCTCATATTGAAAAAGGCATTTGAGGATTTCTTCATCAATGCAATTAATGAGCTAGAGATGTCAACCACACATTTAGACACTGGTCTGCACCCTTCAGGGTTTGTTCCAAGTGTTTGGACTGAGATTAAGATTCCTGTACTGTTCAAGTCTATTTTAAAGTAATGCTATGAACTAAACCTACATGCTCTTGTCCAAAAACATTGTAGGATCCTTTATATGGTAACTTTTATTAAGTATTATCAATGAAAATGATTAAACATTTTGCATACATTCTTGTGTTCATAGTTTTTAGCAACCTCAGACCTTTCTTCATATATTTTTCTATCCATATTGTTCTTTTTCATATTTTCAGGTGTTCCAATGAAGATGACATGAATGTTCATATTGAAGCTTTAGAAATCAATTTCGAGCAGATCTATGTTTATGAAGTTGAAGTTGATTAAGATTCTGAAGAGAATCCCAAACCCCTAGAGCTATTAAGACTAGTTGAATAGGAAGAAAAACAAATATTATCCCATGAAGAACCTACTGAAACCATAAACCTTGGAACAAAGGAAGACTGAAAAGAGGTTAAAATTAGAATCTCCATAAAGCCATCAACTCGAGCTAAACTAATAAGTCTCCTTTAGGAATATCGAGATGTGTTTGTCGGTCCTATCAAGACATGCCTAGATTAGATACCAATATTGTAGTTAATAAACTTCCTCTCAAACTTGAATGCAAACTAATCCAGCAAAAGTTAAAGAGGATGAAACCAAAAATGCTCGTTAAAGATCAAGGAAGAAGTCAATAAACAATTTAAAATGGGATTTCTCGAGGTAGTCAAATATCTTGAATTGGTGGCCAACATAGTCCCAATTCCTAAGAAGAATGGAAAAATGCAAATACAGGGACCTGAACTGAGCTAGCCCCAAGGATAATTTTCTTTTGCCTCACATTGATACCTTAGTAGACAACACTACTAAAAATGCACTATTTTCTTTCATGGATGAGTTTTCAAGCTATAATCAAATCAAAATGGCAGCTGAAGACTTGGAAAAGACTATTTTCGTGACCATGTGGGAAACTTTCTACTATAAAGTCATGCCTTACAGGTTAAAAAATAACGAGGTAACTTACCAAAGGGCTATTGTAACTTTGTTCCAAGACCTTATGCACAAAGAAATAGAGGTCTACGTGGATGACATGATTGCCAAATCGACAAAAGAGAGTGAACATGTTTCCAATCTATGAAAACTCTTTAAAATGCTACGCAAATACCAACTCATTTGGTGTCACCTTTGGTAAATTATTGGGGTTTATTGTGAGCGAGAAAGGAACAGAGATGGATCCTAACAAGGTTAAGGCTATTCAAAACCCACCACCACCTCGAACTCAAAAAGAAGTGAGAAATTTCTTGGGAAGACTAAACTACATAGCCAATTCATATCTCAGTTGGCCGACAAATGCAATCCGATCTTTAGGCTACTAAAAAAATAAAATCCTAAAGAATGTAATCAATAATGCCAAGAAGCTTTTGATAAGGTCAAACATTACCTTTCGAACCCTCTAGTACTCATGCCATAAGTGCCCAGACGACCACTAATCCTGTATCTATCAATCCTAAATAAGTTAATGGGCTGTGCATTAGGACAACATGATGAATCAGGAAAGAAGGAATAGATTGTCTATTACTTAAGCAAAAAGTTCATAGAATATAAAAATAATTATTTATTCGTAGAGAAGCTATGTTGCGCTTTAGCTTGGACAGCCTTAAGGTTAAGGCAATACATGTTGTACTGCACTATATGGTTAATTACCAAGCTTGACCCCATTAAATATTTGTGTGAAGCGCCCACCTTGTCTAGGAGATTAACCAGATGGCAAGTTATACTTTCTGAGTATGACATCATGTATGTAAACCAGAAAGCCATCAAAAGCAGTGCAATAACAAACTTTTTGGCAAGTCAAGCCATAGATGACTATCAGCCTTTAAACTTTGAGTTCCCTGATAAAGACTTGATATGCATATCTGAGGGAAAGAACATGATCAAGTATGGGTCATCATGGAAAATGTACTTTGATGGAGCTTCAAATACACTGGGGCATGGAATTGGGGCAATTTTTATCTCACTCGAGGGAAACCATTAACCTTTGACAGCCAAATTAAACTTTGACTATACTAACAACATAGCCAAATATGAGGCCTGCATCATGGGACTCTAAGCATCCATTGAAAAGGGCATTCGAACATTATAAGTTTTTAGAGATTCAACTCTTGTCATTAACCAACTGAAGAAAGAATGGCAAACACGTGATGCTAAACTGATCCATTATAGGAATCTGATATCGGAGCCCAAGAAAGAGTTTGATGATATTAGCTTTCAACATTTACCTTAAGAAGAAAACCAAAGTGCTGATGCCTTGGCCACTTTATCTTTCATGTTTAAAGTCAATCAAGAATCAAACATTGCTCCTATCCAAATGAGTATATTTCAACCTTGGCACATTGCCAATTGAGGAAAAGAATAATGGTTTACCATGGTATTATGACATCCTTCAGTACATTAAGGATTAACGATATCCAGAAGGCACCACCAAAACTGATAAGATAACCATCAGATGATTAGCTACAAACTTCATTTTGGATGGTGAGATTTTGTACAAGAAAGGCTAGGATCAGCTGTTACTCCGATGCATGGATGCCCCCAAAGCCAAAAGGATAGTTGGAAAAGTTCATAAAAGAATTTATGGTATGCATGCTAATGGACACCGAATGGCAAGACAAGTTATACGATTGGGTTATTATTGGTTGACTCCTGAAAAAGATTGCATTGACTATGCTCGAAAGTGTCATAAATGCCAAATCTACATTGACAAGATCCATGTCCCACCGACACCTCTACATGTTACAATAGCTCCATGGCCCTTTTCCCTATGGGGCATTGACATGATTGGATTGATTACTGCTAAGACTTCTAAAAGGCAACACTTCATTTTAGTCGCGATTGATTATTTCACCAAATGGGTAGAGGTAGCTTCTTATGCCAAAGTCACCAAATATGTCATGTGCAAATTTGTGAAGCGAGACATCATCTATAGATATGGTCTGCCTGAACAAATCATTACTGATAATGCACGCAAACTAAAAAATAAGATGATGCAAGTAATCTACTCGTAGTTCAATATTCACCATCCGAAGATGAACTGAGCAGTTAAAGCAACTAACAAGAATATCAAGAAGATGGTTGAGACATACAAAGATTGACATGAAAAGTTGCCTTCTACTTTACATGCTTATCACATAGTCGTATGAACTTTTATAGGTGCTACCCCATTTTCCTTAGTTTATGGCGTGGAGGCAATCTTACCTATCAAGGTTAAAATCCTTTCCCTTAGAGTTCTTATGCAATCACAACTTGAAGAGGTTGAATGGGTTAAAAATAGATATAAATAGCTCAATCTTAGCGAAGAGAAAAGAATCAAAGTGATCTATCATAGGTCGATGTATCAAAAGCGCATGAGGAGAGCCCATGACAAAAAAGTCTGTCCTCGTTAGTTCTACGAAGGTGACCTAGTGCTTAAATAAATTCTCCTAATCCATAAAGATACTCGTAAAAAATGGACCCTGAATTAGGAAGGGCCATACATGGTGAAATGTGTATTCTCTAAAGGAGCATTAATCTTAAGCGAGATGGATGGTAGTGACCTGCCCAACCCCGTGAACTTTGATTCTGTTAAGAAATACTATGCCTGAAAGGACTTTAGGATGAAAACCTAAAAGGGCATCCTCTTAATACCTCACTTACCAATCATAAAAAAATCCAAAAAAAAAGGAAAAATACAAGGCAAAATAATAAGAACAAAAAAAAGTAAAAAAAAAAAAGAAAACTAGCTTAAGTTGAAAACCTGAGAGGGGCTTAAGTGGTCAGACCTCTTCATTCAAACCAAGCTAAGCCCAAACCATCATTATCCCAAATCTAATCTTCCCCATATTCAAGACCCCAAGTCATAACCTAACCCATATGTTCTGTGTTTACCAACCCTGCCAAAACCTCATCCATAGATGCACTCGAAAAATTGGAACCACCTAACTTTGAGGTCCTATTCTACCATAGGGTAATTGAATGAATCTTCTTATGAGTTGGCCAACACCAAAAAGATTAATTGCTCGAGATAAATCTTCGAAGGCAGTCAATGAAGAATTCATGTCATCAACAACAAAGCCAATTGATCGAGAAGACTCTTCCTATTTCTTTTATATTTCAAAATTTTTCACAATCTCATAAGTTTGTCACAACTTGTACCTTTTTTGTTTAAATGAAAATACAACTGTTTGATTTCTTGCAAAACCTTTTCGTAACCCTGCATTCCATGTTGCATCATGTTTATCCATTAATTGATAAAGCTTGATAAATGGACAAAACTAATAACATGATTTCCTAGCATCACTTGAAAAGATAAAACTTTGCAGAAATTTTTGTTTCATGTTTAAATACTAAGAATGAACTATTGGGGCCACAACTAGTCATGCCTTGGGACCCCACATTTGGAAAATATGCTTAAAACATTATCCTAGTAAATGGTCATGAACCTTATGCACCTTCAAAGAGGGGATAACCTTAACACTTATAGCCTCTAAAAATCTAAAGCAAGATTGACAAACCCTAGGCAAAAGGCCACCTCACTAAAATCAAAGAAAGCCTAAAACCAACCATTGGATTAGGCCTTTAAAGTCATCACCCTTGCATAAATTAGGCAGGCATTTGTATCTTTATTCATTATACAGCATTTAATATCTTATAGGTATCAACTTTCGTATATAGAAGTTAAATTTATAGGGAACCTAAGGTACAATTTTTTGATTTTGAAAAACCTCAAAAGGCCTCAAGTAAGTATCTTTAACCTTATAAGCTTATTGAAAATCATCCAAGAAAAGTATCTCAAACTTATTTTCTTTCAGTCTTCAAAAAGCAAAACGCTTATCTAAGCCTACACAAGCTGGTGGCAACTACCTAACTTAGTTCTCAAAGAGCAGGACATTTATGTACCTCTAAGCCCACACAAGCTGTGGCAACAACCTAACTCAGTCCTCGAAGAGTAAGATGCTTTCTTACCTCAAAGCCCATACAAGCTGGTGGCAACTACAAACCTCAGTCCTCAAAAAGCAGGATGCTTCCCTACCTCAAAACCCTCACAAGCTGATGGCAACTACCAACCTCAGTCCTCAAAGAGTAGGACACTTATCAAAGTCCACACAAGGTGGTTGCACCATGTAACCTACCTCAGTCCTTAAGAATAGGATGTTTAATTACTTTAAAGCCCACACAAGCTAGTGGCACCTATTTATCTTAGTCCACTGAGATATGGACATCTTTTTTAACCTACCTCGAAGCCTGTTAAAGCTGATAGCACCTGTTTTTTTTAAAAAAAAAGAACCTAGTAGGGAGGTTAAACCCTACAAAACTTATCAAAATCCTTTTTTTTTGTAGGTTGCTTAAGCCATTCTCAACATGATACTAAATAACTCTCCACTTCTTAGCGAGCACACAAATCCATCATCCCATCCGAACAAAATGGTTTCTATTTATCTTTGACCTATTCCTAACACTTAGCAAGAGCTAAAGAGGGGCAGCTGTAAAAACCTTATTTTGCCCAGGCTAGTTTTTAGCATCCTAGGAGTTAGGTAAAAGATGATAAAGTCAAAAATTAAAAATAAAAATTAAGGGATGACATGTGAAAAGTTTTTTTGGGAAGGTCTAAAATGCCTATATGCCATATTAAAGAAAAATATAAAATTGAGGCATCAAAGGCCACTTTTCATGGTGTCACCAGGGTCATTCAGATGAATACCCAAGTTAATTTCTCACCGTTTGTGACTAAGTTAAGGTAACTAAGAAGCCACAGGTATGTGCAAGTTATATTGGTACACAAGTACTGATAAAAGGCCTTTACGGTGCAAAAAACTTAAATTTTCACATGTCGTATCAATATTAAAGGGTTTGGTATCGATACTTGGCATGTTTGTAATGATATAGGCCCTGGCAGTAGCTAAAGTTATGATTTTTGGCAAAATGTATCAATACACAAGCATGAGTATCAATACAGGTCCATATAGTATCGATATAGTCCTCTATGTCTCGAGACTGAAAATAATTTTTGCTCTTAGTATCAATACACAACTCCATGTATCAATACTCAGGGGTAAAAATTACCTTGTGTATCAATACAACATGTTTTGTATTGATACAATAAAGCATTTTGCCTTGCTTAGACCATTTTTCAACCTTCGAAAATCTAATTCAAATATGTTTTTAGCACCAAGAAATCATCATAAAACATTGAAAACCTTGGTTTTGCCTATGATCAGATTTAAACAAATTTTAAAGCCCAAACAACTAATGACAAAGGTTATTTTCACAAGATATATGGTTGTGAGAGGGTGGCAGGCATATCATCAGCTGAGAGGTTGTTGTAGCTTTTCTACTCTCTTTCTCAGCATAACAGAACCAATGAGAGGAAAACTAGCTAAGCATGGTAGCTAAAGATGTTCCCTAGTCCAGGAGAGAAAATTAAAAATGCCCTTGCCTTGTTTCCTAAAGGCATTGGCTGAGCATTAGATTGAAAAAAAGGACTTTTAGCTATTTGAGGAAGACTCTCTCCTATCTGAAAAAAACTCTCAGCTCCCAAAAAAGCTCTGTAGTAATCCCAAAAAACTCTTCATCCATCCCCATAAATCTTTCATCAACTCCAGGTCCAACAACTTACCAAAACACATTTTCATTGCCTTTCACCTTTAACCAACTCATTCCCATAGCTCCCTAAAACCACCATTAGAACACCTTCAAAAACTTAACTTTTCACACACTTTCATCCTTAAACCACCCTATCAGCAACCATATATTACCAAAAAGCTTTTTACTTTCACCATTTTCTTGCTAAATAATAGCAAAAAAAGGGAAAGAACTGAGCTTAATGTTACTACTTTAAAAAAAAAGAAACTTCAAGCTTTTGCTAGTATATTTTTTACCTTGTTCCATATATTTTCTGTTTTGATCATCCGTTTCATTTTAGTGAGCCTTTCATGTTACCATGACCCTCCTAATACTCTCATGCATCTTCGTTGCCTTGGTTATGATAGTCCTAGGATCTTGATGACCCTCTTGACTCCTTGATGTTATTAGATATATAAACTCACCATGCTTTATTTTCATCATCATATAGCCTCTTTTCATGCATCTTTTGCCATTTTCCTTTCATATTCACATATCTATTTCATATTTAAATAGTCATCTTAATGTGTCTTAGGCATGTTCAAATATTTTTCTTGTGTTTTAAGAAGGCTCATGAAATAAAAATGCTATCTCGAAAGCCCCAACATCCACTCTTTTGTATAAACATGTTTATATTATCTCCATGCACCCTATTTGTCATCTTCTTGTACTATGTCACCCATTTCCATGACAAAACATCATTTTTGCATGTTTGCATGTTTAATCCATGTTTATCTTTGTATGTGCTGTATTTTGTTCATGATATCTCTATTAAAATGCTTGCTTGTTTCTTACAAACTAATTTTTAGAAACATCCCTAAGTTAAATTCATGTTACCTTCAATAGATAAAGAGTGGCATGGATTTAATGTTTTCATAAAATTAATCTCCAAATCTTGGGGGTAAATCAACATTTTAGCTTTGGATTCATGGTGAAATAAGTTTATCTAAAAAAAAAGAAAAGAAATCCTTTTAGTATTAATCCTTGATCTAGAGTTTCATGTTCCTTTTGTGACATGGTCAATGGTTTTTTCATCATCCCAAACTACTCCAAGATTGTGGAATGAACTTTTGAAGCCCATGTTACTTTCTGCCATGAATGTTTGGATGTCCTAGACCCAAGCCTATCTTTAAAAAATTAGAATATCAAATAATCCCCATGTTTTTACTCTAGTAGCACTATATTCTAAATATGAAATATCATTTTCAAACCATAAAATATTTCTTTTGATTTTCTAATATTTTTCTTTTAAAGGGCATCGAATTACCTTTTTAACAGTGTGTTATTTACCCTCGAAACATCTAGACAAAGTAGTTATGATTTTTCGAACCTTTGCTATCCGAAACCCTTAAAACTAGTGTACAATATTCTATTTGGGCCACTTCAGCCCATCAAATGATTTTTATAAAATTTCCAGATATTGTTCCAAAAAGGTTTATAAAATTCCCTTTTGAAAAAGGTATTATCTATAATCCAACGATCTCGGATAAGCTTAGAATGATTTTTCAAAATTCGACATGCCCTTTTAATTATACATGCTGCCAGTGCTGAGATGAACCTAACTTTAAAAGTTAATTCTGCCCAGAAAATGATTTTCTAAAATTTTTGGAATATTTTTATATTAAACCTTGTTGAGTTATGTTTCTAATGATACCTCATTTACCCCCGAAGCTTTCGGATGTACCTAAAAAAATGTAAGAATAGAGGGGACATAATGTTGTCCCCTATTTTCAACCTAATTTTTAATCTCCTCTTATCGAAATGTTCAAATGTTTTAAAATGCACCTGTTTGGTCTCCCTCACAACATCAACCCCTTTTGACTCGAATCAAAATTAAAATACAAAAAGTAAGATTTAGATACTCCAACTCCACTACTCAAAGAGGATACTTCGACCTTATTTTTTTAATTCATATTTTCTCTTTATTCCTAATGTTTTCCTAATTTTGGGGATACTCCAACCTCACTACTCAAAGAAGATACTTTAACCTTGTTTTTCATTAAAAATTTAAATTTCCATTTTAATCTTAACTATTTTTATAACTCTATTTTAAGATATACTCTAACCCTACTTTTTTACCTTAAAAACTTAAAATTATCTCTCTTCCGGATGACTCAAAACTATTTTGATAAAATTTTCTTTCTTTTCCAAATACCATCGAAGCCAGGCCGGTCTCTAAAATTATCATCTCGGTTATTCTTCAATAATTAAAGGTAATTACAAGATACATCTTGATCATCCCTCTTTTTTACATTCTTTTGTTTATGATTGCTTATTTATGATATTATTATATTTCTCATTTTTCACCTAACCAACTTGTTTCCTTTTGTAGTGATTATTGTGCATCCATATTTAAAATTCATTTTCCCAATAAAATTTACAAGGTGATGTTTTGTGTTGGTATCTCTCCAGTGCCTAATACAAAACATCCAATTTTTTAAAAATCCAATCCAGACATCATTTTCACAAAAATCTTTATGTTTCTCACATCTCCGAGGTGCATTGATGATCTAATTTTCTTTAAAACAATGTCAGATTTCTAGTTTCCAAAACTTCATGGATTAAAAAGAATTATATCTAAATAGAGACAAATGGAATCGATTTAATCAAGACAAAAGTGAGACATAGTAGGTACCAATTTCGGGTGTCATGGGGATGCTCGTCCTTCTCTGTGTGTAACCAACTCCTGAGCCCAACCTTTGGACTTCGTAGAACTTAAAATCAGTGTTGCAAGTTTCTTAACTTGTAATATTATTTTCAATAGGCGTTCGATCTTCCATAGCCTAAAATGATTGGTGGTGACTCCAAGTTTATGGGCACTTCACGGTGGCTATCAAAGATTAGTTGGATGAGAGACTCGTCCGATGACCCTATCCCCTTCATATTATCACGCCTAATCCAAATTCCAATCAAATAATAGCTTAAAGGCTAGACCACAACTAACCATTATTTATTTTTAAGTCGAGCGCACCATGCCCTTCACATTGTTTGAAGTTTTAAAGGCTAAACATATGGCGATGATTATAAAATACATAGATTTTAATATAAAATAAGATTTTAATATTTTTAATAGGGAAAAATAATTATTTAGGTCAACGGGTTGGGTTTAGCCAATACAAACCTGAACTTTGAATATTAAGATTTTGAACTGTAGCCCAACCCATGGACATCTCTAGATGCGAAGGATGAATGATTAGTGGCAAAAAAAAATTATGATTGTGCACTTGCATGTGCATATGCATGGGACTGCCCTAACGCTTCCAACTTACATGACGAAAAGCTAAGTATTACACATAGTTATCCCTTTAGTCAATATCACACGTAATTTTAGATCATTATTACAGATTTCATTACGGATATAGTTGCGGTGTCATCACATTAATTAGTATATTGTAATTAATGTAGGTATGAATTTAATAATATTTTATGGTATGTGATAATGTTAATTTATTATGTATATAATTGTAGTGTCATGGACGTAAATAACAAATCGTAGTTGATGTAGACATGTAATTAAATAATTTTTTAAGGCATGTTAATGCTACAAATGTTATGCAATTGGTAAAATGAATGGCAATTTTTTCAAAAATTGTTACTAATCAGCCAAAATGTCACTTTATTTTAATATTACCATACTACATGCACCATTATGATTGAGTAGACTCATCGATAATAACTATATTTTTAATTAAGATATTATATATTTTATTTACATTTAATTATAAAAATATGGATGTTAATATAAAATAATATTTTAATATTTTTAAATAGAGAAAAAATTATTCAGGTCGATGGACCAGATTTACCTATATATAGACCTGAACTTTGAATTTAAAATTTATTGAACAGTGACCTAGCCTGTGGACATCTCTAGATGTGTAGGATGAACAATTAATGGTGAACGATGGTTGTGATTATGCATGTGCATGTGTATATGCATGTGACTACATTAACACTCTTAATCCCCATAATGAAAAGCTAGGTACTTGCACGTAGGCATCCTTTTAGTCAATATCACGCATAATTTTAGATCGTTATTACAGATTTCATGACCGGTATAGTTATGGTGTCATGGATGTTAAATAGCAGATTGTGATTAATGTAGGTATGAATCTAATAATATTTTATTATATGTGATACTGTTATTTTATTATGGATATAGTTGCAATGTCATGAACTTAAGTAACACATCACGGTTGATGTAGACATGAATTGAATAATTTTTTAAGGTATGTGATAATTTTGCGAATGTTATGTACTTGGTAAAATGAAAGATGATTTTTAAAAAAATCATTACTAATCGACCACTACGTTGCTATATTTCAATATTATGATACCACATGCACCATAACGATTGAGTGGATTCCCTGGTAGGAACTGTATTTTTAATTAAAATATTATATTTTTATTTAAATTTAATTATAAAATATATATTAATATAAAATAATTTTTTAATTTTTTAATAGAGAAACAATTATTCAGGTTGATAGGCTAGGTTTAGCCAAATACAGAGCTAAACTTTGATTTTAAAATTTTTTGAACTAAGGCTCAACCTGTAGATATCTCTAGATGTGAAGGACAATGGATTAGTGGTGAAAGACGATTGTGATTATTGATATGCATTTGCATATGCATGTAACTGCACTACCACTCCTAATCCCCATGATGAAAAGTAACACACTTGCACGCAGTTATCCCTTTGTCAATATCATGGCTAATTTTAGATCTTTATTACATATTTCATTGCAGATATTGTTGTGGTGTCGTGGACATTAAATAGATTGGGATTAATGTAGGTATGAATCTAATAATTTTTTATGGTGTGTAATAATGTTATTTTATTATGGATATAATTGTGGCATTGTGGACATAAATAACACATCATAGTTGATGTAGACATGAATTTAATAATATTTTAAGGTATATAATAATATTATGGCTGTTACAGATGTTATGTAATTACTAATATTAGAGGCAATTTTTTTAAAAAATCATTACTAATCAACCACGATGTTGCTATATTTTAATACCATGATACTATATACACCATTATGGTTGAGTAAACTCACTAGTAGGGATTATATTTTTTAATTAAAATATTATACTTTTTATTTTAATTTAATTATAAAATGTTTAGACATTAATATAAAAAATATTTTAATATTTTTTACCAAGGAAAATTAATTATCTAGGTCGATGGGCCGAGTTTAGCCAAATACAGACTTAAACTTTGAATTTAAAATTTTTTGAGCTTTGGCTTGGCCCGTGGACATCTCCAGACATGAAGGACAAGTAATTAGTGGTGAAAGACAATTTTGATTGTGCATGTGCTTTTGCACATGCATGTGACTGTGCTAACACTCCCAATTCCAATGATGAAAAGCTAGGTGCATGCACATATTTATCCCTTTAGTCAATATCACACATAATTTTAAATCATTATTATAGATTTTGTTACGGATATAGTTGTGGCATCATGGATATTAAATAATAGATTGTGATTAACGTAGGTATGAATTTAATGGTATTTGATAATGTTATTTTATTATGGATACAGTAAGGTTGTCGTGGATGTAAATAACAAATCATGATTGATGTAGACACGAATTTAATAATTCTCAAGGTATATAATAATGTTATGGATGTTATATAATTTGTAAAATGAGAGGTGATTTCTTAAAAAATTGTTACTTATTAGCCATTATGTTGCTATTTTTAATATCATGATACAGCATGCACCATTATAGTTGAGTAAACTCACTGGTAGGAACCATATTTTTATTAAAATATTATATTTTTATTTAAATTTATTTATAAAATATATAAATGTTAATATAAAATTTTTTTTATTTTTTTAATAAAGAAAAATAATTATTCAGGTGCAGGACTAGGTTTAGCCAAATACAAACCTAAACTTTGAATTTTAAACTTTTTGAACTATGGCCCAGCCCTTGAACATCTCCACATATGAAGGACAAATCATTAGTGGTGAAAGACGATTGTGATTATGCATATGCATGTGATTACAGTAACACTCACAACCCCCGTGATAAAAAGCCAGGTACTTCCACATAGTTACCCCTTAGTTAATATCACACATAATTTTAAACTGGTATTACAAATTTCATTAGGGATATAGTTTTGGTGTCATGACTTTAAATAATAGATTGGGATTAATGTAGGTATGAATTTGATAATATTTTATGGTATATGATAATGATATTTTATTATGGATATGTTGCGGTGTCTTGGACATAAATAATAGATCGTGGTCTATGCAGACATGAATTTAATAATTTTTTAAGTTATGTGTTACAGATGTTATGTAATTACTAATATTAGAGGCGATTTTTTAAAAAATCGCTACTAATCAACCATGACGTTGCTATATTTTAATACCATGATACCTATAGACCATTACAATTGAGTAGACTCATTGGTAAGGATAATATTTTTTAATTAAAATATTATACATTTTATTTTAATTTAATTATAAAATGTTTAGATATTAATATAAATAACATTTTAATATTTTTACCAAAGAAAAATAATTATCCACGTCGATAGGCCGAGTTTAGCCAAATACAGACCTAAACTTTGAATTTGAAATTTTTTGAGCTACGGCCTGGCCCATGGACATCTCTAGATATGAAAGATAAACTATTAGTGGTGAAAGACAATTGTGATTGTGCATGTGCAGAAGCACATGCATGTGACTGCACTAACACTCTCAATTCCAATGATGAAAAGCTAGGTGCTTGCACATATTTATCCCTTTAGTCAATATCACACATAATTTTACAGTGTTATTATAGATTTTGTTACGGACATAGTTGTAGTGTCATGGACGTTAAATAATAGATTGTGATTAACATAGGTAAGATTTTAATAATATTTTATGGTATTTGATAATGTTATTTTATTATGGATATAGTAATGTTGTCATCGATGTAAATAATAAATCATGATTGATGTAGACACGAATTTAATAATTCTTAAGGTATATGATAATGTTACGTACATTATATAATTTTTAAAATAAAAGGTAATTTTTTAAAAAATTGTTACTTATTTGCCATTATGTTGCTATTTTTTAATACCATGATACAGCATGCACCATTATAGTTGAGTAAATTCACTGGTAGGAACATATTTTTATTAAAATATTATATTTTTATTTAAATTTATTTATAAAATATATAAATGTTAATATAAAATAATATTTTTAATTTTTTAATAAAGAAAAACAATTATTCGGGTACAGGGCTGGGTTTAGCCAAATACAAACCTAAACTTTGAACTTTAAATTTTTTGAACTATGGCCCAGCCCTTGAACATCTCCATATGCGAAGGACAAATCATTAGTGGTGAAAGACAATTGTGATTGTGCATATGCATGTGATTACACTAACACTCCCAACCCTATGATGAAAAGCTAGGTACTCCCATGTAGTTACCCCTTTAGTTAATATCACACATAATTTTAAACAGTTATTACAAATTTCATTACGGATACAGTTTTGGTGTCATGACTTTAAATAATAGATTGGGATTAATGCAGGTTTGAATTTGATAATATTTTATGGTATGTGATTATGATATTTTAGTATGGATATAGTTGCAGTGTCTTGGACATTAAAAACAGATCGCGGTTGATGCAGACTTGAATATGATAGTTTTTTAAGTTATGTGTTATAGATGTTATGTAATTACTAATATTAGAGGCGATTTTTTAAAAAATCATTACTAATCAACCATGACATTGCTATATTTTAATACCATTATACCATATACACCATTACAGTTGAGTAGACTCGCTAGTAAGGACTATATTTTTAAAAATATTATAATTTTTATTTTAATTTAATTATAAAATGTTTAGATATTAATATAAAAATATTTTAATATTTTTTACCAAAGAAATCCAATTATCTAGGTCGGTGGGCCGAGTTTAGCCAAATACAAACTTGAACTTTGAATTTAAATTTTTTTGAGCTACGGCCTGGCCCGTAAACATCTCTAGATATGAAAGACAAACAACTAGTGGTGAAAGTTAATTGTGATTGTGCATGTGCAGAAGCATATGCATGTGACTGCGCTAACACTCCCAATTGCAATGATGAAAAGCTAGGTGCTTGCACATATTTATCCCTTTAGTCAATATCACACATAATTTTAAATCATTATTGTAGATTTTGTTACGGATATAGTTTTAGCGCCATGGATGTTAAATAATAGATTATGATTAATGTAGGTATGAATTTAATGATATTTTATGGTTTTTGATAATGTTATTTTATTAGGGATATAGTAAAGTTGTTATGGATGTAAATAACAAATCATGATTGATGTAGACACGAATTTAATAATTCTTAAGGTATATAACAATGTTACAATTGTTATATAATTTGTAAAATGAGAGGTGATTTCTTAAAAAATTGTTACTTATTGGCCATTATGTAGCTATTTTTAATACCATGATACAGCATGCACCATTATAGTTGAGTAAACTCACTAGTAGGAACCATATTTTTTATTAAAATATTATATTTTTATTTAAATTTATTTATAAAATTTATAGATGTTAATATAAAATAATATTTTAATTTTTTTAATAAAGAAAAACAATTATTCGGGTGCAGGGCTGGGTTTAGCCAAATACAAACCTGAACTTTGAATTTTAAACTTTTTTAACTATGGCCTAGCCCTTGAACATCTCCAAATGTGAAGGACAAATCGTTAGCGGTGAAAGACGATTTTGATTATGCATATGCATGTGATTACACTAACACTCCCAACCTCTGTGATGAAAAGCTAGGTACTTGCAAGTAGTTACCCCTTTAGTTAATATCACACATAATTTTAAACCGGTATTACAAATTTCATTACGGATATAGTTTTGGTGTCATGACTTTAAATAATAGATTGGGATTAATGTAGGTATGAATTTGATAATATTTTATGGTATGTGATAATGATATTTT
>JBBYHL010448020.1:2064-13830 GCA_038381835.1 Adansonia madagascariensis
CCACCATCCACCATCCACCTCCTCTGCTAACGTGATTGCTATCGTTATTTCTTTATTATGGTTTTCCTTACCATTGATATTCACTAATATCGATTATGATACCTTTCGTTAAATTCATAATCGTAATAAATATTATTTAATAAAAAATAATATATCAATTTAACTTAAATATCTGTAAATAGTTCCCTTAAAAAAAACCGTAAATACTTTTGTTCATATTTTGTCCTTTTTCTTTCATTTCTATATTTAAACTCTCCGTTTAACGTTTAACGTCGACCAAAGCCGAGACTTGAGAGTAATCAAAGCCAAGTATTTTAATCATTTCCTGATGCTTTTAATTTTAAATTGCTCAAGCCAGGTTTTCAGACTCCCATGTATCCAGGGAGAAACCAGAAGAACCAACTTCAACAAGTTAACATCACCAACCTATATAGGAAGTTGCTTCAAAACCCACCAAAACAGGTCCTCCAACATTGTTTCTCAGTTACAGTTCAACGAAAACTATTCTTTTTCTTCATCAATGGAAGGCCAAAGAACCCTTATTTCATCGTCTCCAGAACCAGGAAAATATGCCAGGGAAATGGATGTTGCTGTCAGGGCTGTTCAGATGGCTTGTTCACTTTGTCAGAAAGCTCAGGATAGTTTGCTCTCTGGAACCCACAGTCAAGTTCGTTTCAAAGATGACAATTCTCCTGTCATTGTGGCAGGTAATACCAATCACCCTTGTGCCGTCCGATTCTCTTTATTTGTTTTTATTGGGTTTTAGTTGTATGTTTGATGGGTATATTTAGTTCCTTTAAGCTCATGCTTTTTCCCGTTAATTCTGCATATTTGGTAGTTCATTGTAACAAGAGCAGTCGTTGATAGTAAAATATGCAAATGACACTAGGAGATACCTAAATCCATCTTAGATGAGCCAGAAATTCCTATTTAATCTGCATACATGATCTTTTGCTTATGTCTGGAATCCTCATGACACACTCTAGTGCTGTTAATGAAGTAATCAACTACTCACGTTTATATTACTCAGATTTTAGTAAATGTCGAATATAATTATATACTCAATATAAGTTTTTTACAACTTTTTTTATGCTTTTTCGTACATTTAAAAAAACCACATCTTCATTTTCACTATTATTCGATATATCTAAATATATATTAAATATAAATATCAAATATTAATATTTAAAAATAATAAAAAATTCGAAGTAACGAAGGCCGACATAGCTCCTTTCCTCAATTTTTATTCAGCCAAAATACTGAAGTAATCATCATTGGACTTGTGTTCGACAGTTTGCTGGCTCTGATAATATTATCTTGGCTAATCATTGTCTATTGGTTGGTTTATGGGTTTAAATTGACTCAGATAACTTCCATTTTCTTTGTTTATTATGAGTATGTATTTTTTCATATAAAAATTTTAATAGAACATGATATTTAAGAATGCAATTTTTGGTAAAATAATATTATAATATTTGGTATATACGAAAAAGTATTAATTAAAATTTTGAAAATGTTATATTGATAGGTTTAGTTTGTTAAATACTATACTATAAATATTATGGTAATTTTTGAAATTATCCTATCAAATAAAATACAAATTTTATTATTTTAATATTTTTAAATATATTTATTATTAACAAATGGTCATTTAATTAGTTTATCTTTTATATAATAGCTAATTTATTTTAAATAAAAATAACATAGTATATTTATCTCAAATTTAATATTTGATTAAATTAAAAAAAAATTAATATTTAATATATATTTTAACTGTAATGTAATTTAATTAAAATTTAATTTGATAGTAATTAGAATAATTTTAAAATTAATTAAATTTTCATGATTTTGTAGTTAATAAAAATACTGGGTAGAAAAAAATTTTAGCTACTAATTTTTAAATATGAAGAAGAGTAATTTTGTCTTAAAACTTTTTTTTTCAACTTTATAACTATACGGGAAGATTACATTCTTATCTCTCCTCATCGGAATCACATTCTCATGATTGTGAGAAAGTAATTTTCAAAGAAAAATTACATTCTCGAGAAAATAAAAACTTTATTCTATACTAGATATTGAAATTTAATTAATAAAAATCTGATTTTAAAAAAATGAATACTTTTCATCGTACTAAACGCCCTCTAATATTAATCTGCATAGATTATATTTTCATGGGACTGCCTTGTTATCGACTTATGAAGAATTAAGCTAAGCCACTTTATTTTATTTTAGTTGTTTTCAATTGAGATTAATCTTTTGGTTGAATAACTCTTGGGTAAGCGAATTAATATTGCTCAGACATTTTTTTTCGAAGTATTTATGTTTTATATCCATATTTGATATATATCCAGACATGAATATGGGAATATAATCCTTCAAGAACCGTCCAAATACATTGGAAACTTAAAAAAAAAATTGTATATATCCACGCCAGCTACATTTCTATATCCAATGCTCACGGTCTAGTTCGACTAAATAGAAGTTTCATGTTTGATTCGAGTATTTTTTTTTCTGATCACAACATTCTAGATCATCCAATCATCTTGGTTATGCCATGCAAACAGATTTCAGTGTTCAGGCAACGGTAAGCTGGATACTTTCTGAATCCTTTGGGCACAAAAATGTATCTATTCTTGCTGAAGAAGATGCTCAAAGCCTCTCCATGGCTGATTCAACTGGCCTGTTAGATGCTGTGGTAAAAACCGTCAATGACTGTCTAAATGAGGCACCTTATTTTGGGATCAAGGGTCCAGAAACCCCACTCCGAAGTTCGGATGTTCTCGAAGCCATTGGTCGATGCAACTCAACCGGAGGCCCTACCGGAAGATTTTGGGCACTTGACCCTGTTGATGGCACATTGGGGTTCAAAAGTGGTGATCAATATGCTGTTGCTTTAGCATTAATAGAGGATGGCGAAGTTGTGCTAGGTGTTCTTGGTTGCCCAAATTATCCAATGAAGAAAGAATGGCTAACTTATCATCATCGCTATCAAAGAATCATATCTAAATTGACCCCACCAACGTCTGAATCATGGGACAAAGGTTGTCTGATTTATGCAATCAAAGGTAATGGTAAGGCTTGGATGCAGCCTTTGCACCAGAAGAATAAGCTGCAAGCATGGCCATACTCGGCGATATCGGTTCGAGTTTCCTCGGTTGAGAATCCGGCATTGGCCACTTTTTGTGAACCAATTGAGAGGTTAAATTCAAGCCACTCCTTCACAGCAGGATTAGCTCACAGTGTTGGGCTCAGGTGCATATGTAAAAACTTGATATTAAGATGTTTTTGCAAATTCAAAACATTGAACTTAAGTTCTATATCCATTGTTCTATGACTTGTTACCAAATGGAACCTAGGTTCCGAAGCTATAAGCCATTGCCTTTGTTGCTCCGGCTCTTATTTTTCTTAAAGTACTCATGTCTGACACATTTTCAGACATGAGTATGAGAATATGACCTCCAAAAACTCTTCAAATGCATGGAAAAACTTACAAAAAATGAAATATACTCATATCCGACATTTCACAATTGAGTCCGAATAACATAGGCCATGGCTAGCTTATATTATAGAAAAGAAGAATTAAAAATGGATGACAGAAATCAAAGAAAGAATTGCAGGATTCTTTCTTTGCACTAGTCCTGACACGCTTCAGCATTGTAACAAAAGGTACACTTTTCCTTCAAAAATGCAGGAAGCAACCACCACCGCGTGCACACAGCATGGTAAAATATGCAGCCATAGCTCGAGGGGATGCCGAAGTATTCATGAAATTCGCGAGGACCGGATACAAGGAGAAGATATGGGATCATGCAGCCGGTGTTATCATCACACAGGAAGCTGGTGGTGTTGTAACAGATGCAGGAGGATCTCCTATAGACTTTTCAAACGGCATGTTCTTGGAAGGTCTCGATCGAGGTATAGTTGCTTGTGCCGGAGCTAAACTACACGAAAAAATCATCGGAGCTATCGATGCCAGCTGGAACTCCTCTGGTCTATAATCAAATGCATGGTACAATGAGGAAGCTATGGACATGGCATAGTTTTTTATGGTTATTTCTGTTTATAAAAGCTCAATATTTCAGGCTGCTTGCCTTCAGCATCAACCCAAGAGCTGCCTGTTTAGTTTTAAGTTGTTCCTATAACTCTGTAAAGGGTAGGCTGTTTCGTCCTGTATTAATGCCACTATAAATATTTTGCAATTGAAGTTCAGTCAAGCACTTTGCTAAGAATTAATGTTCAAAAAGTACTTTAAATTCCAATTTGTAAATAGTAGAATACCTTTTACAAGAGCTTATTAAAGATCAATGCAGGGTCTATTTACTAAAAGAAAAATAAATTAATCATATAGCTCTCGTACATTGTCGAGTGACTAGCACCAATCTTACAAAAAATAATAATAATAATAATAATAATAGTAATAATATAATAATACAAGGTATAGTATCATATAATCTGTCTTCCATGGAAATTGAAATATTATACAGTTAATCTGTAAGCAAATAGAAGGCCTTGATTGTTACTCTTGAACATTGTCGTGAGACAAGAACAAATGAATGCAACTTTCAATACCTTTTAAATCCCAGTTCAAAGGAACAAATATGAACATTCAAAGAAAGGCCACAAAATTAGCACAAAATAGCACCATTCCATCCCAAAACCGTTCTTACATAAAAGTTCCAACGGAAAATTTAAGCTTGATCTTTTGATCAGATGAAGCAGTGATCTATTACAAACTTTGGGTTGTGTTAAAAATCATGTTAAAGGATTTACTTGACCTAATCTTTTTTCCATTTTAAAGTTGTAGGGCGAGGTAAAGAATGGATTTAAATCTTGGATGAATGAACCCGGACTAAACTCAATTGGTTGATATCCAGTAAATTGAAAAATTGAATTCCGATCTTTGTGTGAGGTTGCCCAACTAACATATTCAACCAGCTTTGTAAGTTGATGAGTTTTAAACTTAACTGTGTTGACGTTTAAGTTTTCTGCGCCTCTGATATCTTAGAAATGGATCCACCCAATTCTTGTCTTCTTCTACAGCTCGATTCCATCGCTCTTTAAAGACATTAAGTTCCCAAGTCGATTGCCGCCGAATCTGCAACAGTTTATGAATTCATTAGAAATCATTGTAACCTTGTCCTACAAGGCCATAGTATAATTGAATTGTATTCATTCATCAGAAGAAGCCGGGTAAAAGCTCCTGCATCAAGGCCATAACATCCGAGTGCCAACAATCTTTCGTTTACGCAAAGAAAGTGATATTCATCAAAATAGTGAAAATTATCATATTCATATGGTGATGAAGAAAGCCAAGTTGAAGCCAGGTTTATATCTGCCAGTGGTAATAACACCTGGGGGTGTACAAAAACACACTATAGATCGTATTTTCTTATTGCATAAGCATTCAAAAGGAATAAACTTTACCACATATTTATCAAACAAAAAACAATATATCTGTAATCACATCAGTTTCTTATCTAATCAAGGGAATGTCTCTGGTGCAGTGCTATCGATAATGGTTAATAGTGAATTGAAGAATTACTAATCTCACCTCGGTTCGTTGATCGAGAACCGAAGACCCTTGTCTCTGCAAATTAAGCAGGAAAATCCATCAAGGAACCAAATAAAATGCAATATTCTAGAGCAGCATGACTCTATGGATGACTCTCGAAGGAAATCTGTATCTTATCATAATTTACCTCAATGATGTGATAGGAAACGACTCGGTGCAAAACAACAACAATTGAGATGAAATAATGAAGGCTTCTAACCATTGAAAGAAACAAATTACGATGAACTTGAAAAACAATAAAGTGGTACTTTGCCAAAATGCTGGCAGCAAAATCAGGAATTAGGTCATGTTTGGATGGTCCAAGAAATCTGTCCGGACGAATGAAATATAAAGGGCTATATATTTTGGGTTTCGGGTGTAAGTACACAACAAAAAGGTGAAGTAATAGAAAGCAAGAGAGCAACTAAGTATATTCACTCGGTGTTTTACTCCATTAACAAAAACTCCTTAAAGGAACGTATACTCTATGCTTGTTAATGATTACCATTAGCCTCATAAGGAATATCAGCAAATTATTATGAAAAGATATGCTTTTTTTTTTTCGGGCCAAGGATGATATGCGTTTTTGGTGGTGTCAAATTGAAGCACCAAAACGCAATCAATAAAATGATAGAAACATAAGTCACCAAAAAAAAAATACAGAAAATATAAGGGAAGGAGGTAAAGCAGAACCTTTACGGTAGTTGTCATTGTAGGATGCCCACTCCCACCCAAACTTTGTATGCCCTTATGAACAATGTACTCACTATCAATCACGCCCACCTTCTTCGAACGATCACCCTGAATATTAACATATCTATCCGTAACAAATACTATATTTCTCAGCCGTCTAAAGAAATATATGTTTTAGAATGAAAATGGAAATGAACTATAAAGAATGTGCAGAAAATAAATGCTATGCACATCCAGAATAGCACCGAATGAATCTTACCTGTGCACAATACCCAAGTTTCATGTCGACTCCCCATCCATGAACAAGATCATTCTGGATATAAGGGGAAAAAAAAAAAAAAAAAAGGCAAATGGCTTAGTCAGAAAATGATAGCTGTTGCTGCAAATTGAAAGAAAAAGAAAGAGTAGATCATTTGGAAATGCAAGGCAGAGAATAAAGGAATGAATCAATGGTTCAATCGTTAAAATTCTACCGAGACAAGGACAACATACAAGGTTACCTGTATGAGATGCCATGCACAATACCAGGCAGATCTTGAAAACACTGGAGCCATTCCCTCCACAAATCTACAAAGGTAATATGAATGACTAATATTAGTACTGACAGAACAGATATTGACGCTGGATATTTTTTGATTTTTCATCAATCTGCTTATCGTCAGCCTTATCTGCTGGACAGTGATATGGTTTACCAGCTCGTAGCAGTGGATCTCAGATGGAGTTTAGAAGAAACAAATGGCAGCAAATCCTTTGTAGGACACAAATCCAAGCAATGTGAAAACTGTCACTAAATTACTAAAAAAACATTCTATCATGCTACCAAGCAATGTGATGATAAATAACTCACCCAGAGCATGGTGGCCCCTCACTTGAATTTGAACACTTCGTTCTGCCTCTGAGCTCATAGACTCTCCTGTGCTAGCCAAATCGTTTCATATAAGTTCACTAATAATAATATGTAAGCTTTCTATGAATAGTCATACTCGTGCCATGCCATTCACCTGTGAAACTTCTTCATTCTTGTGCGTATAGTGATTCTATGGTGTATTTCTGTTGAATTTGGGTCTAAAGCTGGCTGCGAAATCTCTAAGCCTTCTGTCTTTACAATTTCTAGGTATCTGGAAAAGGAAGACTTACCAATTAATCAAACAGTTCGGGTTATCCCAGGAGGAAGGTATGTTCCAGTAATTAAGCAACAAACAAAAGGCCCGCAAAGCACAAATAGTAACCAAGTGAAAGATTGAAGTAAATGTAGAGAAATCCAGACAAGGTTATATCATTATTGAATAACACATGATATTAAGTAAAGGCAAGATAACATCACGTATGGCAAGTAACAGATATGTCATAAAAGCCATTTACCTTCCTGGATCGAAATGCTCCACCCCCAAATCTTCGTCCCACAGAAATATGTAGTCATAAATAGACACAATATCTGGATGTAGAAAGCGCTTTGCAAACCACCTGAAAGAGGGAAGAGATCACTAAGCTTATCGAATTAACAGAAAAAAAAAAATGTAAGCCTAAGAAACACCAAACTGAAGTAGCAAAAGGACATTGATCTTCAATCAGGAAATTACAGTAGAAAGAATACGGATACAATGAAACGATCAATACCATTCATCTAAAACATAGGCTTTCTATTTTTCAAGCAGGTCAAAGTCCATGACCGTATTCAATAGCAGAACAAACTCCTAGAATTGGCACATACAAACATTAATTAACAATGTTATATGTGCACTCAACAGCAGCTCAAATTGTAGATTCAGCAATACAAATTCACGGTATTATCATACAAATTTAAGAATCATAGACCTATTGATTAAGGCCTTATTTTTTCACAGTAAGTCCCAAGGTGGAAGACTCCAACTTAAGAACAACTCAAAACCTTTATTTCCCCAACTATCCTATTGCTTGAGCTATGTTGCTCCAACTTTTCATTTTTCTTGGAGTACCTGCGTCCAACACCCAGGTCAGATGCATATTCGGACATAGGTGTGCGGATATATGACCCTACAAGGATCTCCAAATACATGGAAAACTTAGAAAAAATTGAACATAATAATGTTAGGCACATACACGTATCCAATACTCATAAAATATAAGTAACATAGACGAAAAGGGTTATATTTTGAATCCAAGAGATAAAACATGTTTAACTTATCAGAAACTGCTTCAGTGAGATAACCTACACTATCTCCATTACGAGCATACACATCCACCTACATGTTTCACAAGACCTAAGACAAAAGAAATCCTTTCGTAGACAGTGAGTCTTACCACTTTGTTTGGTTATGAGCTACTATGTGAATGGCCTTGTCACCCCAATCAAGATCCCACCATCCATCAACATTTCCATCATAATGGAATAAAATAATGGAAAAATTAGCTGCAAGAAACTGAATTCAACAAAATTAGGCAAAGAATGTAGCAGTTCATCAAATTTGAAAGTCAATGGGACAAGATGCAATACCTTTTGCACGACATCATCAACATTTTCTTTTTGCTTGATACCGACTGGCATTGCCAGCAAGTTCTTATTTGAGGTAACATTAACCTGTAATAAGATACCCATCCAATGTCATAGAGAATTATAAACAATCTGATTTTTTGCAAGAAGAAAAAAAACAGCAAAAAACAATAGTCATTAGACCTGTCGCGAACTACCACTTGACCAAAGAGGCTTTAATTCCAAATCTGAATGCGGTTGCCTGATACCACGAGGCAAACTTTTCAAATTCCCAGAAGACTGTTGATAATCCTGACACGAACATAATAAACAATTCAGGAGTCAAGAAAACAAGACAATGAGGGAAATGCAACCAAACATAGTACCAACACGTGCACTTGATCTACTAGCTTCAGCATGACTAAAAACTGAGTTGGCATGGTATATGCTAGAATTAACATGCTTACCTTGGCTGTTTCAAAAGGATGCAATTTTGTTTCCATCTGACAATAACAGAAATGCATTTCAAGAGATCAGAATATAGCTTTACGAAGCCTCACAAGGTGAATTCATTTTTTTCCTATGTTGTTCCAACTCTTCGTTTTTTCTTTAAATACTTATCTCCAACACCAGTGTCCGACACATTTTCCGGCCGTAGTACAGGGATATGACTCCCTAAAGACCCTTTAAATACGTGAAAAAACTTTAAAAAGAAATTTGAACATACCTGTGCTAGACACATACCCGTATCTGACACTAACACTTTAGTCCGAGTACATAGATATTTTCTTCTCTTCTCAGAATAATCAGACAGCTTACTCCAATAAACCAATGCCAAAATAAAAATTATTGGACTAAAAAGTAACAAAAGATCCCAGATTGACCACTAGAAGGCCAGGAATAAGAAAAACATATTTATCTCCTAATTGTAAATCAAAACCAGTGAAATTTTAGAAAAATAAGTGGGAGTTTGATATACCTCAGTCCCATGGTATTGATAATTTGTGGTTCTATACACAATGAACAACATAACTGTACAAATAACTCCCATAAATGGCAGCTGCTTCATTTTAAATCCACAGTTTCCCTGCAACAACACCAAACATTTAGAAGCTTTAGAAAACAAAATATTACATAAAATATCTTCCGAAGCCTTCAAACTTGAACTAAAAGTAAGAAAATACCCCTTCAGATAAAGCATTTCTTTTCTTGACAAGCAAATTCCATGATTTAAATGTCTTCATAGACAATCAAACAAAAGCTTTTACATTACTCTCCTCATAACAAACTGCAGGAAATTGCATGTAAAAACAAACAAAGTTAAATTAAAAGATTTTCAAGGTAAATGTAACAAGTAGTAAGCTAATAACTTAATTTTCTAATGAAAGACTATAAATCATAATAAAAAAGGACCCAGATTTTTATTTTTGGCCTTCAGCAACTGAGATAAGGAATTGGAAGTTGCAAAAAAGAAGATAAAATAAATTAAGACCTGAAAAAAAAAAAATGGAGATGGAGAAATGATAAATTGGTGAAGCCATTAAATCGAGAAACTTAATAGGTTTTTAAACAAGTTGAAGCATGAGCATGTGCGGGCATCAAAATGGACAAAAAAAAAACTGCACATTGCCATTCTAAATTTGGAAATTAGACCAAACACACAAAATCTAGAACACAACTGAACAGAACAGAATCCCAGTTACAAAGATTTAACATTAACCAGCAGTGCTTTTCCTTAAAACATCAAAGTTTCACAGCAACTGTTAGAAGGGTTTTTTGGATGAATATGAAGATAGAAAACATCGTTTCCAAAAACAGAAAAAAGAAAGAGTTTTTTTTTTTGAGTTTTTTGTTAGATCTAAGACTGTAGCTATTACTATTTTAAGCTTCTAATTAAGATTTTGAAAACAAAAATGAAAGAATAATCAGAGTAAAGAGCAATGCTTTCGATTTTTAGATTGAAAAACATAGAGACAAAGAGAATATTGAACTGAAAAGAGAAGATTGAAAAATAATACTTTCCATTTGTGTCATTAGCAAAAGAAAAGAAAAAAAAAAAAACTTAAAAAGAGGATCTTGATCCACCCACCATGGTCATAAATAAAAACCGTAAGTTGAGAAGAGATTATAGAATGCTTGAGGGACCTTAGAGATTAAATGGAAGCGAATCGACTGATCAAAACTGAATCTAGAAAAAGAGTAAAGATTTGGATAAAATGTGGGTTCGCCTGTCTCTGATTCAACAAGGACCAAACTGAATCAATGAATCGGCAAAAACAGAAAGAAAGTGAGAGGAAAGTGGCAAAAACAAAGAAACCACCCCCCCCCCCACCCGCAAAGAGAATGAAACAACGCCACGTATCAAAGGGTTAAGCGGAAGAACAAAAGCGAAGGAGATTTGGCTAAACCTTTGTTTTTTTTGCTTGTTGCATGAAAGGGGGACTTTCAGGTTTGGTTTATATGAGTTGTCGGGCAGTAGGTCGCCGACAACAACAGCTTGCAATAGAAATTGTCGTCGTCTGTCTCCCTCAAACCCTTTTATAGCTTTTATTATTATTATTATTATTATTCAATCTCACTTCACTAGATCTCCTCTCACATGGATTTTCATTTTTATTTTTTTCGTTAAAAATTAGTCGCAAATAGAAAAGGTATATTTTATCTTGTTGCACATATTTTTTTTAATATTACTGTGTAATATATATATATATATATATGAATTATTTAACATTTAATACATCATAATTTTATATAAAAATATAATAAACATATTAAAATATCGTATTAACCATATCAACAAAATTTAAAAATATTTTATCATATTTATCAAATATATTATATTTTTTTTGTATTTTAGCACCGTGTTCAAAATATGCAATATGTATACTGTAAATGGCAATTGGTCAATCATCTGTAATTATTGAAATACGTGAATTCAAATTTGCTTAATTTATTTAATATTTTAAATTTATTTATTATTCGCTTATTATTTAAATTTATATATGATTTAAGTAGTATTTGCACCTACTAAATATCCTAATTTATTACATTAATTTTTTAAAGATAAAAAAAA
>JBBYHL010448041.1:0-19821 GCA_038381835.1 Adansonia madagascariensis
GGTGAATTGGTAGTCATATTATCATGTATACCTTAATCTTTTTCTGCATCATATCATGGAATAAAGTAACCATTACCCTTTAATAAGCTGCTCTAGCATTCTTGAGCTTGAACGATGTCACTTTATAACAAAAAGTAGCCCAATTATGATAAACGTGGTTTTTTCTATTCTTCAAGTGCCATTTTAATCTAATTATAACCTGAAAATGCATCCAAAAAAAACAAATAATTTTTTGCAATGTTATCAACTAGTGTATCAATATAGCGAAAAAATTATCTTTTAAGCTTACTTGATTCAAATCCCGATAATCCACGCATATTTTGACTTTTTTTAGCAACTAGGACAATATTAGCAACCCATTCTGAATATTTTGCTACTTTAAGAAATCTAGCATCAAGCTATTTCTTCACCTTTCCTTTAATTTTCAACAAAATTTAGGGCTTGATCTTCCTCAACTTTTATTGAACCGGCTTGTATCTTGGTTCTTAGGGTAACTTATAAACCGTTATTTTCGGATCCAAACCCAGCATACCTAATATGGCTGTGCGAAGACATCACGAAACTCCTAAAGTAAATTTATCATCCCTTTTTTAGTGGTGGGCATGATAATAATTCCTAATCTGACCTCTTTTTTATTATCATTATCCTCTAAGTTTATAACCTTCGTGGTTCCTTTGAGGCAATATTCACCTCTCTTTTTGCTTAATCAATCTCATCAAATTATAGGACAGAGTGTAATTATCAACATCGTTTTTAAGATTACCTTCGTTCAAGCAAATAGATCATTCAAAATTGACCTTTGAATCTTGAATGAGATGATCTGCTTTCTTTGGTCGAGAGATCTACAAAAATAAAAAAATAACAATGGGGAAACAAAAATATGAGATAATTCATGTATGTGTATCTAGAAGGAAAGAAGAATATTGGAAAAAATAAATTGAATATACATAAAAGTTCATGCATTTTATTTCTAAAAATGATGATCTGACATTTTTAAACCCTTTACAAAAAGATCCTAGTATGTTTTGAGCTAAAAAAAATAAGGGGAGTTTTTAGAATAACTTTGGATTAAATGCTATAATTCTCTTAGTAACGGTCCAATTCCTCAAGACATATCTAGGAGGACATGGATAAATTCATCACTTGATTCAATAAATTTACTTGAAAATTCTCAAAAGCTAGAATGATTGCTGTTACTTCATCCTTTGTTTCTTTATCTTGAGTCAGCAGATTAATACCTCTATATAACAAAAAATTTCTTTCAAGGAAGGGTAAAGAGCTGAATCTCGAGTCCTATGCTTTTCTCTGGCTCTATTTTTAAACTTTTTCTTTTGATTCCATTTGGGCTTAAAGCCCAATCCATACTTATCCTTTTTGTTGATTACTTGAATAGATTGGCTTATCCCTTATAGATATTTTTCAAGCCTTTTTCTTGCTCGAGCACTTTTCCCCACTATAAGTTTCAAGCCCATGCGAGTGCTTTTGGAAAGTTGAGGCTTTGGAAATAGAGATCCTATTGCAACAAAGTAGCATTGACAATTTTAAATGCCCTAAATGAGCATTCTTTGGCTTTAGCAATAACTTCAACATATAATGCTTCAGTCGAAGTCAAGCCAATTATATCCTTTTCCCCAAATATGCTAAGCAATTTATCATCCACTATAAATTTGACTTTCTAGTGACGAGATGATGGTACAGTATCAGTAGAGTGGATCTAGGGTAATCCGAATAGACAATTATGTGCGGGGATGATGTCCACTACGTAAAACTTAATTTCAAAGGGACACGGGCCAATATTCAATGTGATTGAAATGGTTCCTTTAATTTATCTTTTCGTTCCATTAGAAACTTTGACCATTGTCTGACTATGCTTAATCTGACTAGCTTAAATTGGCAAGTGGGATAAGTAATCAATGGTATCACATTCAAAGCTGACCCATTATCGATAAGCATCTTAGGTAATGTAGTCCTATTGCAATGGGTGGTTACATGAAGAGCCTTTTAGATGTATTCCTTCTGGCAAAATTTCATCATCACTGACGCGGATAAAATTATCAACAACAATATTATTCACCAAGTGATCCAACTTATTAATTGAAATATCTTGTAGGACATAAGTTTGATTAAGAACTTTTAGTAGAGCATTTCAATTTGCCTCCAAATTATACAACAAAAGTAATAAAGAAATTTTGCTAGTTATTGTTTTAATTGCTCCACAATATTATACTCACTATGTTTTATAAACTTTAGAATTTAGCAGCTTTTTTTTCCTTAAAAGGTTCTCAAATCTCTACAAGACTGTCCAGGCATTTATCCCGTTGTATTGGTTTTAGCAATAGCTTCATGGTTTTGAGGCCATATACATGACTACTTCGAGTTTCATTACTAACCCCTATGATGTAAACTGCTACTAATTGACTCACTAAAGCTTCTGGAGTTGCTATTTCAACATCGTACCTCTATGGTAGCTGTTTGTTATCCTTATACAAAAAAGGTGCCGGAGTCCAAATAATAAGTTTTAGAACAGTTTCATTTTTGGAAGGTATAGGCCTTGGTTGATTATAATAAATGATCAAAGAGTGACCAATACCATAGCATGGTTGTGATGGCCCTTTGCCAGTCATATTAATTAATTTTTCTTCTTCTTGAGTGATTTTGCATAAAATTCAATTTCTTCTTTATCTATCATCCTTTAAATTAAAGCTAAAAAAATCTGAATAATTCAGTAAGTTTTTCCTCTGGATGGCATGAAACTCATAAAAGTTCATTCCAGAATCTGATTAGCAATCTATATATTTATGATTCTAACTAAGGATTTAGCCTTCAATCAAAATCACCTAAACTTTTTCCATTGAGGTCTTAACCAATTAAACATCTTTCTTCAAGGATCAGAGCATTAACTTTAGGTTTAGGGTAGTTAGGTAGAAGGTTTGCTACAACATTGGGTGTTAAAGCATTATCAAATTTAAAAGCACCTTTTTGAAAAAGACACTGGACCTTTCTCTTAAAAACATGATAGTTTTTAATTAAATGACCTGCTACCTTGTGATATTCATAGTGAGCATTTGGGTCATACCAATACAAGCTACCCTCATATGGTTTGGTAAAAAGTGAAGCCACTAATCGAGCCTCAAGACGTTTATCAAATATTTTTTGTAAGAATAAGGAAGAGACTCATAGCAAGGTATGGGCTGGTTGGTTATTTGGATTGATTGGTTAGTATTAGGCCTTGTTTGGTTTTGAGGGGGATGTGAAGTGGTGGGCTTATAATAAAACAAGAGCTCAAGATGCATTAAAAGAATAGGTGTTTTGGGATTCTTGGCCTTGGTTTGGATAAAAAGGATAAAGTTCCTCACAGAATAGTTGGCTGGCATAATTAACAGACGAAGCTTCTTCTTTCTTTTTGCTAAATCCAGTTTTTTTTTAGTAAAAGATTCATTATCGTAATCTTTTTAGCTTTTATAGCAGCTTTAATTATTACTCTAGAGATGACGAGGTCAGAGAAATTCTTGGTTGCATTCCCTATTAGTTTGTCATAGTAGGGAGGATGTAAGATATCTACAAAGAGCATGGTTATTTCCTTCTCAATTAATGGAGGTTGTACCTAATAAGCCACATCTCTCCATCTTTGGGCATATTCTTTGAAGAATTTAGTAGGCTTTTTCTTTATATTTTGAAGAGTTAGTCTATGTGGGACCCACTCAGCTATGTGTTTGTGTTGTTGCAAAAACATATTGGCTAGATTAGACTAGCATTGAATATGATTATGATTCAAACTGTTATACTAGTTTAATGCCGATCTCAATAAATCTTCTTGAAAATAATGGACAAAAAGCTTATCATAATGTGAATATCTAGCCATTTCTCGAATAAACATCTTAATATGAGCTTGTGGAGAGGTGGTGCCCTTGTATTTCTCAAATTTTGTCATCTTAAACTTTGGTGGAATGACCAAATCTGGTGCCAAACTCAAGTCCTTAACATCTATGCTGGTGTAAAGCTTATATTTTTCTATAGCTTTTAAGTTTCTTGTCAAAAAGCTATAATTTTTCTCTTTTAATTTTTCTCTGATTTTGCATTTCTGCTTATGTTTTTCTTCTTTATTAGGAGCAAAAGTTGTTAATTCTTGTCGTTTAGGTGTGATTTTTGTATTTGCCCCTTGAAGTAAAGCATCGAGGTTAATAACAATGACTAAAGGCATTGTAACTCTAGGAACATTTTATTGTACATATTGAATTTTTAATGTTTATGTTTTTTAAGCATTTGCTAATGGTATTTCAGGTTACACCCCCAGATATCCCAGTAGGAATACTAGCGGTGCCCTCTGGGTGTTGGTGGGTTGACTCTCTTGCCATAAGCATCTCCATTAATCTTGTGATTTACGATTGCAATTTTTCTTGTCTTTTAATAATGGCCTTTTGAAACTAATGTTAACTTTCTTCCAATATTTCTAATCATGCTAACTGGTCTTCGGCCAATTTTATTGCTCTAGATCGAGTATAATAATAATGGGTGGGTGGTTGTTCGATGGGTCTTTTTGAGTTTGCAATGCTTAAACCTTATCAAAGAGAGTTCCAAATTTTATTAAGTTTGTACTTGCTAATGAATATATGAATATGTATGTGTAGACACCCTATTTTATCCAGGCCATCATCAGAGGCATTAAAGGTCAGTATTTTAAGCATTTTTAAGTTCTACAGATAAGCACAAGTCAATTTCTCATCTTTCCTAACCAAAGCAAGGTAATTTAGAGAGCCAAAGGCACTTGCTATTCATATTGGTATGTAGGTATCAAAACTAATCTCTCACATAGCCCAAAGTTCAAACTTTCACATGTAGTATCGACACTTGAGGGTTTGGTATCAATACCTAAGGTGTGGTCTCAATATTTATGTTTGTATTGATATAGGCCTTGAATATTATGATTTTTGGCAAAATATATCGATACACAAGCAAGAGTATCGATACAAATCCATGAAGTATTGATACATGTCTCTAAGTCTTAAAACTGGAAATAATTTTCTTGCTCTTAATATCGATACATACTTTATTATATCGATACTCATGGGTAAAGTTGCCTTATGTATTGATGCAAAATGTTTTGAATCGATACACCAAGGTATTTTTGCCCAGTTTGAGCCATTTTTTAGCCTTTGAAAATCCGATTCAAACATGTTTCTTGCACCAAAAATCATCTTCGTTCACACAAAGTCTCTGTTATGGGCTCACGATTGGATTTAACTAAATGTTTAGAGCCTAAATAGCCAATGACTAGGGGCATTTTTGTCATATATATGGTTTGTCAAAGGGCGTGCTTGGCTTCTTGAGTTCTAGATTATTATAGCCTTTTTGCACCACTACTCTGCATGGTAAGACCAATGGAAATAAGAGAAGCTAAACATGTACCTAGAGTTATCCCCTAGTTTATGAAGGAAATCCTACAATGCCTTTCCTTTTGGCTAAAAAGTATTGGCTGAACACGCTCCATATAGAGGAGCCAATTTTGGTCTAGTTAAAAGGGGAAGCAACCTATAGATATTTCCATCTTGTTCTTAGCCATCTCCAAAAGGAAACCTCTAGCAATTTCCAGACCCAAAGCACTCCCAAGACATTGTTCCATTTACCTCTATCCCTCAGCCAAAAATTTATTCTTATAACTCCTCCAAACCCTGCCAGAAAACCTCAAAAAACTTAATTTTTCATACACTATCATCCTAAATGCCCCTTTCTATCAACATTATAACCAATAAGCTTTTTTTCATCTTTTTCTTGGTAAACAATAGCAAAAAAAGGGGAAGAAATTGAGCTTAGAGTTGTTGCTCCATATATTTTCTCTACTTGCTCCATATATTTTCAGTTTTTATCATTTGCATTATTTTAGAAGGAAAGTTCAAGGCTTTTTGGTATATTTTCTCTACTTGCTCCATATATTTTCAGTTTTTATCATTTGCATTATTTTAGTGAGCTATTCATGGTGCCATGACCATTCTAAGACTCTCATACATTATTATGGCCCTGGTTGCAGTAGTTTTAAGGCCTTAATGATCCTCTTAATGCCTTAACATTGCCTGGATAACCAAATATGCTATATTCTGCTCCATCATCAAAACAATCCCTTTCTCTGCATCTTTGACATCATTCATTCACTATCACATGGCTAACACATGCTTGAATGCTCACCCTAACATGTTTTTGAATATATTCATACATTTTCTTGCATTTTTATGAGTTTCATGGCCTAAAAATGCTATTTTAAGAATTCCCACATGTTTTTCTTTGCTCAAAGATGATCATATCATCTTTCATAAGATGATCTTTTATGTCATCTCCATGCATCTTATTTGGCACCTTCTTACATTTTTGTCATCTTTTCTACGTTAAAATGGCATCTCTTGTTTGTTTCAGTGTGTTGTGTATGTTCACTATCATATATGTTGCATTTTGTTCATGATATGTGTGTCCAAAATGCATTCTTGTTTGTAGCAAAAATCTGATTTCAAAAAGAAAATCTCCAAGTCTATGTTACCTCCAATAGATAGAGACTAGCATGGATTTATTATTTTCATAAAATTGGTCTTCAAATCTTAGAGACAAATCAAACATTTTAGGTTTAGATTCATGATGAAATAAGTTTCTATTTTTTGAACAGAAAAAGGTTAACACCTTTTAGTTGATCTTAACAAGAAATATTAAGCCTTGATTTTCAGCTTAATACCTTTATTTGTGGTATGGTTAACGGGTTATTTCATCGTCCCAAACTACTCCAGGGTTGTGGAATTCACTCATGATGCCTGTGTCACTCTTTTCTCTATGTCACGGACATTCAGAAGTCTATGGCTCGATTTGGCCCTAGGAAACCCAAAAAATCAAATAAACCCTATTTTTGCCTTAGTAGTGACATAGATCCAAATTGGAAATATTATTTTTAAATGACAAATGATTTTTTTTTTAATTTTCTTCGTATTTTTCCTTAAAAGGGCACTGAATTACTTTTCCAAAGGTGTCTTATCTACCATCAGAGCATTTCGGATGAGAAAATTATGATTTTTTGAACCTTGACTATCCAAAACCCTTAAGACCAGCGAACCGAATTCTATTTAGGCTATTTTGGCCTAGCAAATGATTTTCCTAAATTATTTAAATATTTTTCCTTGAAAGTTTGCCAAGTTTCCTTTCTTAAAATGTATTGTTTGTGATTTAACAATTCTAAATGAGTCTGAAATAATTTTTCAAAGTTTATTACACCATTTCCCTTACACATGCTGCCAAAGCCAAAACAAGTCTAAATTCAAAAATTAATTCCGCCTAGAAAGTTGTTTTCTAAGATTTTTAGAATATTTTTATATTAATCCTCATTGAGTTATCTTTCTAATGGTGCCTTGCCTACCCTATTTTCAAAATACCTTTTGTTTTTCAACAATATTCTTTTTCTTAAAATATCACAATTTTTATCTTGGGGAATATTCCAACCCCATCATTCCAAGGGGATGTTCCAACTTTGTTTTTTTGCTAAAAACTTGAATTTTCTCTCTTGAATTTGTTTGAGACTCCTAATTATTTTTTTAAAATATTAAAGTTTATCTTCAGGGTACTCTAACTCTACCACTCGAAGGGGATATTCCAACCTATTTTCCACTAAAAACTTGAATTTTCTTTTTCAGATTTGTTCAAGATTCCTAATTATTTTCTTAAGATATCAAAATTTTTATCATTAAGGATACTCCAACCTAACTCTCTGAGAGAATACTCTAACCCCGCATTTACCTCAAAATCCAAAAATTTTCTTTCCTCTAGATATCCTTAATTATTTCAACTAAAACTTTTTTTTGTTCCTCAAATTACCACCGAATCCAAACATGTCTCCAAATTGTTATTCTAGTCATTTTTCAATAATCGAAGATAAATACGAGATACATTCTAATTGTCCCTTCTTTTTACGTTTTTTTTATTTGTGATTGTTTGTTTATGAAATTAGTGTATTCCTTTTCATCCTACTAACACATTTCTTTTTTGTAGTGACTATCATGCATTGATATTTAAAAATTATTTTCAAAAAAATTTATAAGGGAACGTTCTGTGTCAGTATTTCTTTACACCTAACACAAAATATTTGAATTTTTAAAATTTAGTCTAGAAGTTATTTTCATTAGAAACCCCTATGTTCCTTATACCTCTATGGTGTATAAGTGATATAAATTTTCTTTCAAAAAGAATTTTCACAAAAATTCATGTATAAAAAGGGACTATATCTAATTATGACTAAATGGAACCGATTAAATAGAAAGCAAAGCAAGATATAGTTAACAGGTATCAATTTGAGGCATTGTGGGGGTGCTAATCCTCCTTCATGCATAACCAACTCCCAAACCAACTAACGAATCTTTGGACTTTGTACACCTTGAAATCAATATTTCAAGTTTCATAACTTGGAATATTGTTTTCAATACGTATCTAATCATGCCTAGCCTAAACTGATCAATGGCGACTCTAAATTTATGGTTACTTCATGGTAACTTTCGAAGACCAGTTGGATGGGTGATTCGTCCAACAGTCTCTCTCCCTTTCATATTATGATGCCTAACCAAAATCTCGACCAAGGGGTAATTTAGAGACTCTAACCAAACACCATATATACTCTTAAGTCAAGCACGCTCCCTCTTCGGATCGTCTAAAGATAAAGATGAGGGGTACATGGAGACAGCTTGGCAACCTCCCTGGGGACCATTTAAAGAGTTAAGCCTACAACTAGCTATATCTTGCTCGATTCTTGGTTTTTTTGAATTCTATTATTACTTGGTTATAATTCCTTTCCAACTTTGTTTATTAACTTTTTATCTTTCATGGTTTTTTTCTATGATTGTTAGGGACTATTTCACTCTGAATAGATATCAACTCAAATAAGTATGGTAATATGAAAGTAAAACAAAAGGTTTGGTTGTTTTCCTGACACACATCGTGCACTTGCATGTGCATTAGATTCCCATCAAACACTATAATAAGGTTACAGTCCCAATTACTAGGAGGAAGTGAACCATCAGCCTTCTTGAGTATCCTTTTGCTAAGGCATGGAAAGACTTTCCCAGATGTAAATTACCCATGTCTTTCATGAGTACCCCTTCACATTTGCATAGGGAAATACATCTATCATAATAAACTCACTCTACCAAACCTACAATGGGCCTAGGATTGGGGTGCCTCGGCTGTCCTTATCGGATGAAAGAGCAATTCGGATACCAATTTAGGCATCCACTTAAACTTATATAGTGAACCCTATGAGCCAAACCATGTCAAACTATATTGAAATGCTACTAGAATAACTCAAAAAATAGGGTCACTCGAGGAAACATTTCTTACCTTTTCTCTTATACACCAGATTAAACAGGTGATAATAGACATGATTGCTCGCATTTGTTATTTTATTTCATGATCATTTTTTGGATATGCTGTTATGTTCCATGGCTAACCTAACTTTTTTTGATAAATGGGTGATACCAAACGAATGCCATCACCAACAATGCCTCATGTCATCCTAAAAAATATCATATCTGACATAAAATAACCTGTTAAGCTATCCAAATGATACCTGTCATAGGTGGTAATGAACGAACATCACCACTTAATTAGTCAGTCTTGTCCTTGTAAGGTATTGTGTCATCTTGCTAAAGGTAATTTTAACTCAGATACACTGTTATGCTGTCCGATTGTTGTCGATTGTCATGTTTGCCCTTGGGCATCATACTGCCTATTGTCAGGGCGATTTTTGTGATGTGTTTTTTTGCTATTTTTTATCTACACCTTTATTTTTATGATTATTATCTTGTGCGGTCACTAACTTGTTTCCTTTTTTATTTTACTATTTGATGCATGCATCATTTCATCATAATCACCATCATTATGGGATAATTGGCCAATGGTTTAGTGTTTATTAAGGGGTGTCTATCATGGAGCAACAGTCCACTTCAGATCTAAAGCCTTTTAAGGAAGTTTAACCATGGTCAGAGCACCAGAAGCGTGAAGATGAGGGTGTTCTCAAACCTAAGTACATCTCAATAATGCATGAAAGGGTCAAGATAAGGTATTATCAGAATGATTCGTAAAATCTGAAGTATGTATGGACCAGTTGGGATAATATTAAGAGGGAATTATTTACAAAGAGATTTAGAGACATTACCCTTTTACTTCAAGTCGATTTGGATGTTGGTTTGTTGGAAGAAGCATCTTAGTTTTGAAACCCAACATATCAATGTTTCATTTTCAATCATGAAGATTTGGTCCCCACAGTTAACCAATACACTGTGTTACTCAATATTGAGAGGGCTAAGACTAATAGAATATATTGTAAGGCTTTGTACCCTCCAACTTTCAAGAAAAGATTAGCTCAGATTCTCAGGTCAACGGAGTCTTAGATTAAGCATTGTATCAAGACAAAAGGGAATATTGAGGGCATTATGGGCTAATTTGAAAGAAGTGATGGCGAGTACCGTTGATATCCAAAAATTTCAAGATATTTATGCTATGGCAATATATGGTCTTGTCGTATTTTTGAAAACATTAGGCTATGTTAAGTTATGGTAGCAAATCTTCTTTCCCGATTATGCTGCAATATCAATCTCACACCATTCATCATTGTTGAAACTATTTGAGCTTTCAGTTTTTGTAAGAAATGGGTATGGGTCGCTTTATCGGATGCATGCCAGTTCTTCACATTTGGCTTGCTAGTTATTTCTGTCTCGAAGAAAAAAGAATTTCATATAATGTCTTACCTAGTTTCAGCCCTTTCCCAAGGTTCTTGAAAAGGAATGATCTCAAGACAAGTTCAAGGAACAATCGGTCCAAAAATTTCGGAGCCTTATCAGAGAAAAGGTGACATGGAAGGCCCTTTGGTTTTCACCATAAATAATCATGTACTGATGCAGAGATTGTAGTTGTGTGCTACTTATAGGTTTATAGGGAAGCATTAATTACGTACCCAACCTAGTCCTACAACAATTTCAATGTCGACAATTTATTCTTCATCCAAGTCGTTGAGCTGTGGGATTTCAATTATGATGAGCCTAATTATAAGTCGAAAGTTTAACTAGCTTTTCATGCTTGGAGACAAACCCATTGCATGGAGAGGTACTGGAATGACGAGTAAAAGATCCATTGCATCAATCTTTACTTTTGTCTGTAGTTGGAACATCATAAACATTAGTTGATGAATATCCCTCTGAGATCAAATTACTCAAGCGTGAGTCCAAATGATTTTTGCGAAGGAAATCATTCGCTTAAAGGAAGAAAAGAGTCAATTAGAAATGGACCTCTATCTTTAGGATGGCAAGATAAATCAAGTTGTCAAGGAGAAAAACCACTTCAAAGAGGATCTCAAGAGTTTAAGAAAAAACTATTTCACCCTTAGCAAAGCAAGCAAGTCTTGGTGCCTTGGTAAGTTATCATTTAAGTAGGAAGTAAAATTGTTACACTAAAGAAGGAACTACATCAATGCAAATAATAGGCTAGGGTCAATAAGGAGAAGCTCGTTAAAACCCGTGCTGTTGTATTAACTTATCGAAGGAAGAATGGATAGTTAGAAGCTCAAGTCTAAGATTTGAGAGCAAATTAGTTTGAGAGTGAGACTCTAACACTCAAAATTCAAGATTTAGAACATTCTCTTCAAGCTTACCAAGGCCAAGTTAAGGAATTAGTGAGAGCTTTCAAATAAGGAAAGCGAGAATGGCTCTAAATGATTGATCACACATGCCAAAATCATTAGGACTATCACTACTATCTCACCGAGTAGATTCAAGTAGCTTAGTTTGAGGCTAAGAACATGATGGACATAGCCCAATCCTTGACACATGACATCTTACCCATCAAACCTATGAGCAAGAATTATTGTATTTTATGGAACATATGATCAAGCAATGTAACCATATCAGTCATTTTTGAATGTAATTGGCTGTAATTGGGATATTTTATTGCTTTAATGAAAGATGCTATTAATGAAGCTGCTCTTTAAGTCTAATTGTTCCACATGCATTGACATGATTAATCTAATTTTTAAGTACTTTATGCATTTACGTTAATTGTCATGTAATTGCATACTCATCTCTATCTTATTAAACATGCTCATGACACATCATAAAGTCTAATCCGGTAATAATATAAAGTAAAGGTGCTATAAAACACAAAAACTATAGTTCATCATTGGTATAAATTAACAATCATTGAAAAGCGATGGAAAATGATCACCAAGCCTACATTAAGAGACTTAAACTCATGTACAGGGACTCTGAAAAGCAATGTCTCCATAAGAATGAAGAACTCCAAGCTCAGATCATGGAATTAACTAAGCTATTGTCTAAGGTTTTGAGGGAAAAAAGGCAAATGAGCGTAGTTGATGTACGAAATGAACCAGGTAATCCTGAGAGTAACTTGAATGGTGGTATTAAAGCCACCAATGCTCAGGAAGGGGCATTGCATGGATAGCATCCTTTGGTAGCAAATATCCCATTAACTCAACCATTCATTTACATTAACCCTACAACATCACCCTATCAGGTTCAAAGGTTTCATGGCATGGGCTCTTGATTGGTAAGGCCATATAGGCCTAATCATAATGAGCAAATGAAATAAGAAAAGGCAAAGAGGTCCTTGGAAAATGATAAAGGCTTAAATAGGTATCAGTCACTGGAAAAATGCCTTCGAGTTGTGAAAAGAAATGACAAATTTGGGATTGTAGACGTAAAATCTTTAAAAATGGTTTTCAATCTCGTTATCCCACCTAAATTTAAAGTGCCAGATTGAGAATTACAATGGAATTATGGACCCTATGGCACACTATTGCATGTACTGCTATAAGATAGGAGGACATGAAGAGAATTAAAAGTTGCTGATTCACTACTTGCAGAATATTCTAACTGGGGTAGTTATTCAATGGTATATTAGGCTTGATCTCATAAGAATTTGACATAGATAGATTTAGTTCATGCCTTTTTTGGTCAATATAAATGTGTGTCAGATTGGGCCTAAGATCGTCTCTCTCTTATGAACATGGAAAAGAAAGCCTCTAAGAGCTTCAGGTAATATGCTTAAATGTGAAGAGAGGAAGTTGCTTAAGTTCACCTTTCTTTGATTGAGAAAAAGATGACGGACCCATTTATCAGCACTTTATGAGCTCCCAATTACAAAAGATTTATGGGAAATGCGATAAAAAATTTTATCGATATGGTTATATCGGTCGAAATGATCGATAATGCTATCAAAAGTGGCAAGATACCCAATGGAAAATCATCCAAGTTGATTAAGAAGTCAACAACTAAGGGTAAGAAGATGAAGTTGAATACTGTTCGTGAAAGTCCTGCCAGTTTCAATTAGAATCCATATCTGGCATAGGATACATATTTCCCAAACATGTTGCATCTAGGTTTTAACCCCTATTCGTTGATGCCATAACCAGTCCATTATGTTGGGATCATTCTAACAATGAGCTTCGCATCGAATCTTGTTCCAAAGATAGCCCATAACGCACAATCTAATAATACAAATAATGCAAAAACTCTAAATAATCAACAAGCACCTGAAGAAAGGGAATGCTTTAAGCCACTTTCTTATCCTATAAAGAGATTTACTCCTGTCTAATGGCAGGTTAACTAGTGGCCCTAGTATTCACGAACCTAAGATTACCCTCATACCCTAATTGGTACAATGAAAATGCCTATTATATGTGCCACATTGGGACACAAGGCCACTCTATTGAGAATTGCATTTCATTTAAGAGAAAGGTGTAAGGTCTACTAGAAAAGGGTGTGATCAAGGTCGGGTAAGAGCCTGGACCCAACACTAGAGCCATCCACTTCCTAACTATGCGGAGTGAAGAGTGAATGCAATAATCAAAGGGAAAAGATATTGGATTAAAAGAAACATAAAAAAAGTCAAGATATCGATGAGCAAGCTTAGGCAAGCCTTTATAAAAGCTAAAATAGCATTGGATGTCAAAAACCAGAGTAGAAAAATCATTGAACCATCCTGTTGCCACTACGCCAAGGGCATACTTTGTAACGCTACCCACTTTCCCTAGAAGTGGTCTAAGGGATGATGGATCGATTTAAAATCAAGTTCTATGAGGAATAGGATGAATGCATCAATGCCATAGATTAAGAAAAACTATCACCGATGGTGTTCCAAATTATCTCAAATTATCTTTCTCTTATGAGCATGGAAAAAAGAGCCGAGGAAAGCTTCAAGTAGTATGCTTTGAGGTGGATGAAAGAGGCTGCCCAGATTCATCCCTTGTTGTCAAAGAAAAAATGATTGTTAGATTATTGGCACTTGATAAGCACTTTATTATGAGAAGATAGTGAAGAGAATCCCAAAGAGCTTCATAGATGTAGTCGTATTATGCGAAACAATTGATGAGGCCATAAAAAGTGACTTAGGAAAAAGAGATACCTTTAAGGGAAAAAGAAAAGAAAAAATGGGGGCTAAACAACAACCAAAATATAATATTGGAGCTAGTTCATTTTAAACTTATGTTAAGTCAAACGTAAGTAGAATGGCTACTAAAGAAGACTATGAGGTCATAGAAAACTTAGATGAGGTTAGAACACTAATAAATTTGGTTTAGCAAATCATGGTACAAGCTGATAGTCAATAGGGTTAAAAAGACGAAAGAGGGAGTCGATGACTTTTATGATTTCCATACTGTCTATGGCCACACTCTTCAAATATGCAAAAAGTTTTGCGCTATGATTCGAAAAATGATGAAAAAGAGTAACATTGAATTCTATAATAAAAAATGAGCCTTACATACCAAGTTTATAGATGCGATACCATTTGTTAATGCCACAGAGAGAGAAGGGAATAATCCTCCTTATGGTGTTAAAGGCCTTTAGTCTTGTTCGACAACCGACCAAGAGTAAAAGCCACCCCTATTCAACCTACATCAAAGATGATCATTCAACTTTTGTCTCCTTTCTTTTATAAGGATGACAAAGTGATTTCTTAAAAATATGAAAGCAAAACCTTAATCACTAGAAAATTTAGTTAGCAAGCAACAAACATTGACTTTTTAAGGGTAAGCCACCTAACTTGAAGTGGTAGATATTATGCCTTAACTACATTAAAAGGTGAAACTCAGCAACAGAACACTACTTCTAATCCTCAAGCACCAAAGTCTACAACCAAAGACTCAGATCCTATAGTTATCAAGGAGCAAATGAGCGAGAAAGAAGCTATGGAATTCCTTAAGTTCATTAAGCATAACAAATATAGCATCATTGATCAGTTGAACAAGTAGTCTACCAAGATATCCATGCTGTCAGTACTTTGAATTCTGAAGCTCATACAAATGCTCTCCTGAAGGTCTTGAAGGTGGTATCTATTCCTCTAGACATCCCGATAGGTCAATTGGACTGCTTAGTAAGTAACATGATTGTCAACAACTATATATCTTTTAGTAATGATGAAATCCCTAATGGAAAAAGTGGACTGCCTAGTAAGTAACATCATTGTCAACAACTATATATCTTTTAGTAATGATGAAATAACTCATGGAAAAAATGGAAACTATAAAGCTCTTCACATCACCACTTATCGCAAAGGTAGCATGTTACCCAGAGTGCTTATTGATAATGGGTCAGCTTTGAATGTAATGCCCCATAATATGCCAGAACAAGCTCCCTATTGATGCAACTTATATATAGAACAGCCGGGGGGTTGTGTGAGCATTCGTTGAAAATTGTAAAAACATCATGGAAAACATCATTATTCCACTCCAAATTGGCCCGTGTACTTATGAAATAGACTTTCATGTAATGGACATTGCTCCATCTTATAACTGCTTGTTGGAAAGGCATTGGATTTACTTTGCAAGGGCAGTGCCGTTATCACTACCCCAAAAATTGAAATTCATCATCGAAAACAAAGTTGTCAACATTAGAAAAGAAGAAGATATCATTGTTGCTACCTTAATTGATGCCCTGTATATTATACCTAATAAAAATATCCTAAAATCCTTATTTTAATCCTTTAAGTTTGTTACCACCGCTTATATCAAAGAGGGGTTGCAAATACTTGAGCCTTATCTATCAAAGAGCATACACATGGGTCTAAAGTTAACTATAGGCAAGGTGCTTGAGTCGAAAAAGGAATCAGAAAATGCCTTTAAGGGATTGTTAGACCCTTAAAAGTTATCAACCAGATCGACAAAAAAGGGTTAGGATTCAAGCCTAATGCACTATAAAAAAGAAAACAAGCTCAAAAGAGCCATGAGAAAAAGATGGCCTGTTTATTGGGATAAGAAATAGGATATGAACTAATGATTTCTCCACCACTTCGAGAAAGTTTCCATAAGGACATGTGAATATCGGCTTTGCCAATGTTATGATCATACTGAACAAGGCATTTAGAGATCTCTCTATCAATGCAATTGGTGAAATAAAGGCATTAACAATAAACAAAGAGGCTAGTTTGTGCCCTCAAGGATTTGTTTCAAGTAATTAGGCTGAAACTGAGATTCTTATACTGTTCAAATCTATTTCAAAGTAATGTTATGAACTAAACCTACATGCTTCTGCCTAAAGGCATTGTAGGATCCTTTGTATGACATCCTTTTATTAAGTATTATCAATGAAAATGACTAAGTATTATGCATTTCATCTTTTGTGTTCATTCTCATAGCTCTTGCCAACTATTAGACCTTTCTCTACTTATTTTTTCGCCTATATTATTCTTTTCCCATATGTTCAGGTACCAAGATAAAGGTGGCATGAACATTCATACTAAGATTCTGGATATCAAATTTGAACAACTAATCTACATTAATGAGGTCAAGTCTAAACAGGTTTTGAAGAGAAAACTTTACCTCCAGACCTGCTAAGACTAATTAAATAAGAAGAAAAATAAAAAATTCCTCATGAAGAGCCTATTAAAACCATAAACCTTGGAACCAAAGAAGATCAGAAAGAAGTCAAAATGGGAACTTCTATAAGCTTATCAACCCAAACTGAACCAACAAGTGTCCTCTAAGGATATCATAATATGTTCTCTTAGTCCTACTAAGACAAGCCCAAATTAGACACCAGCATTATGGTCCATAAACTTCCCTTCAAATTTGAGTGTAAGCCTATACAACAAAAGCTTAGAAGGATGAAACTTAAAATGCTTCTGAAGATCAAAGACGAAGTGAAAAAGCTACTTGAGGTAGGATTTGTTAAAGTAGCCAAATACCCTAAATAAGTAGCCAATATAATCCTAATTCCTAAAAAGGATGGTAAAGTGCAAATGGTTTAGGGACCTAAATCAAGCTAGTCCAAAAGATAATTTCCCTTTGCCCTATATCGACACCCTAGTAGACAACGTGGCCAAAAATACACTATTTTCCTTCATGGATAGATTTTCAGGTTACAACCAAATTAAAATGGCAGCTGAAGACAAGGAAAAGACCACCTTTATTACCATATAGGGCACTTTCTGTTATAAAGTGATGGCAGTCAGGCTCAAAAACACTAGGACAACCTATCAAAGGGCAATGGTAACATTGTTCCATTATCTCATGCATAAAGAAATAGAAGTTTATGTTGATGATATGGCCAACTTGCGAAAACTCTTCAAACAACTTTGCAAATACTAGCTCAAGTTAAACCCCCTAAGTGCATATTCGATGTTACATCTGGTAAACTATTGGGCTTCATTGTAAGCAAAAAAAGAATAGAAGTCGATCCCTACAAGGTCAAGGCTATTCAAAACTTGCCATCACCTTGAACTTAAAAGGAAGTAAGGGGTTCCTTGGGAAGGTTGAACTATATAGCTTGATTTATATGTCAGCTGAGCGACAAATGTGATCTAATCTTTTAGCTACTTCAAAAATAAATCTCGAAGAATGGAATGAAGAATGTCAAGAAGCCTTCCATAAAGTCAAATATTACCTTTCAAACCCTTTAGTACTTGTGCTGTTAGTGGTCGTTCGACCTTAAATCCTATATTTATCAGTTTTAAACATAATGGGCTGCATATTAGGTCAACATGATTAGTCAGGAATGAAGAAACAAACTATCTATTATTTGAGCAAGAAGTTCATGAAATATGAAAATAACTATTCAACCATAAAGAAGCTATGTTGCGCTTTAGCTTAGACACCCTAAAGTTTAAGACAATACATGTTGTACCATACCACATGGCTGATCGCCAAACTCAACCCCATTAAGTATTTTTGCGAGGCCCCTGCTTTATCATGGGGATTAGCTAGATGACAAGTCTTGCTTTTTGCATATGACATTGTGTACATGAACTAGAAAGCCATTAAGGATAACATAATAGTAGACTTCTTGGCAAGTCGAGCAACAGATTACTATCAGCTTTTGGATTTTGAACTTCTTGATGAAGACTTAATATGCATATTTGAGGCAAACACCATAGCCTATTGCAGTTCATCATGGAAAATGTACTTTGATGGAGCTTCGACCGGGTTAGGACATGGAATTGGGGTAGTTTTTATCTTGCATGATGGAAACTACTACACCTTTACTGCAAGATTGAACTTTGATTACACCAACGATATAGCTGAATACGAGGCTTGTGTCATGGGACTCCAAGCTGCCATTGAAAGGGTTATTCGAATACTACAAGTATTTAAAAATTCAGCCCTTGTCACCTACCAACTGAAAGAGAATGGCAAATGCATGATGCTAAACTGATCTATTATAAGAATATTATCTCAAAACTTAAAAAAAATTCTATGATATTAGTTTTTAGCATTTACCTTGGGAAGAGAACCAAATCGCTGATGCTTAAGCCACATTGTCGATCATGCTCAAAGTCAATCAAGAATTAGACGTTACTCCTATTCAAATGAGCATCTATACAACTCTAGCATAATGTTAAAATATTGAAGAAAAGAAAGAAGGCTTGCCATGGTATTTTGACATCCTTCAATACATCAAAGATCAGTAATATGTAAAGAGCGCTACCGAAATTGACAAGAAAACTATCCTAATGATAGCTATAAGCTTCATTTTTAATGATGGAGTTTTGTGCAAGAAAAGTTAGGATCAAATGCCTTTGAAGCCAAAAGAATTCTCATGGAAGTCCATGAAAGAATTTATAGTGTGCATGCTAACAGACATTGAATGGCAAAACAAATCATGCAATCGAGCTACAATTGGTTTACTCTTGAAAATGATTACACTGACTATGCTCAAAAGTGCCACAAATGCCAAATCTATGGAGGCAAAATCCATGTCCCACCGATACTCTGCATGTTATAATAGGTTCATCACCTTTTTCTATGTGAGGCATAAACATGATCAGACCGATTACCCCTAAGGCTTCTAATGGCCATCGTTTCATTTTAGTCGTTATCAATTATTTCACCAAATGGATGGAAGCAACTTCATATGCCAATGTCACCAAATCTATTATATGCAAATTTATAAGATGAAATATCATTTGTAGCTATGGCCTTCCTAAACAAATCATTATGGATAATGCATGCAAACTGAAAAATAAGATGATGTAAGTAGTTTATTTTCAATTCGAGATCTAGCATCAAAATTCTATCCCATATCATCCAAAAATGAACAAGACAGTTGAAGTAACCAACAAGAATATCAAAAAGATAGTAAAAAAGATGGCTAAGACATACAAAGATTGGCACAAAAAGTTATCTTTTGTAGTACATGCCTATCGTATGGCAGTATGAAGTTTTTTGGGAGTTACCGTTCTCCTCAGTCCATGACACAGAGGCTATCCTATCTATCAAGGTTAAAATCCCATCACTCAAAGTCTTGATGGAATCATAACTTGAAAAGGATGAATGGGTTAAGAACTGATATGAGCAACTCA
>JBBYHL010448041.1:19831-55645 GCA_038381835.1 Adansonia madagascariensis
TGAAATCCCTTCCCTCAGAGTTTTAATCATAACTTCAAGATGCCGAATGGATTAAAGATCGATTTGAGCAACTTAATCTTATCAAAGAGAAGATAATTAAAGCCATTTGTCATAGGCAGATGCATCAAAAGCACATGATAAGAGCATAGAGCAAAAAGGTCCATCCTCATCAGTTCCGTGAAGATAACCTACTACTCAAACAAATCCTTTCTACCCATAAAGATAGTTGAGGAAAATGGACTCTAAATTAGGAAAGACCGTATATGGCAAAGCACGTATTCTCTAGAGAAGCCCTGATCTTAACTGAAATGGATAGTAGTAATTTGCCCAATCTCGTGAATTATGGTTCCATCAAGAAATACTATGCCTAAAAAAGTTCTAGGATGAAAATATGAAAAGGCATCTTATTCTCTTTTTGTTTTCACTTTTCCAAAAAAAGCTGAAAACCCAACAAGGCATCTAGAAAAATAAGCCGGTCTAAGTTGAAAACCCAAAAGGGTGGCTTAGGTAACTAAACTCTCTCTCACCCAAACCAAATCAAAACTATTACCAGCTGAGACCAACACTAATTTAACTTACACTCAAAACCCTTATTCTGCTAAATTTCACCCTTACCTGCATTTGAAAAATAGATGCTACCTAACCTCGAGGCCAACATCCCACTATAGGGTAATATGAAGAAGCTTTTTATGAGTCAGCCAATGCTAAAAGGATTGACTACTTGAGAAAGGTCTTCAAAGACACTCAGTGGAAGACTCATGTAATCATCATCAAACCTCTAAACTTTTTTGTATCTTAAAATCCATTATAATCCCATAATTTGTCATAACTTGTACCATTTTTCTTTTGAATAAAATACAATCACTTGATTTCTTACAAGGACTTTTTAATTTCGGTATCCCATTTTGCATCATGTTTATCATTTAACTGATAATGCTTGATAAATGAATGAATCGATGACAGTATTTCCTAGCATTACTTAGAAAGATGGAACTTTGCAAGAATTTTGTTTAATGTCTAAAGACCAATAATGAAGCTTAGGGCTACAGTTGGTCTTACCTTAAGACCCCACATCCTAAAAAAGTGCTCAAAACCTCTTTCTAGAAACCCTAACCTAAAAACAAAGGGCCAAAATTTTTTTCCAATTGTTATCTTAACAATCGAAGTTCAGAATAATCCACCTATACCATTAAAGGCACTCTTTGAATCATAATTGAGAAAGAGAAATCATCTATACTCATCAGCAAACTCAACGCAATAAAAAATCCCTAAATTTAAGCTATCTAAGCTTAAGTCCATTCCTTCACAATCATAGACCACTCGTACTTTCCAAAAATGGCTTTAACATTCAAAGCCGCAAGAAATTTAAAGTGAAATCGATAACTTTAGGTAAAAGGCCACCCTATCAAACTCATATAAGATTAGACAACTAAAAAGGACAAAATCTAATTACCAAATTAAACTTTTAAAATCATCACTCTTGCATCACTTAAGCATGGATTTGCATCTTTATGCATCATTCATACAATAATTAACATTCTTCAGTTACTAACACTTACACTCAAAAGCCAAAATTGAATAAAACTTTATGTGGATATTCATGTTTTCAAAAGGTTTCGAAAGATTCCAGGTGAGAATTCATTTCATGAGTATGCAAATTGAAAAAGCCATTCAAGAAAATACCTAAAGTTATATCTTTTTATCCTAAAAGAGCAAAACACCTTTTTTTCCTTTTTAATCCTTAAAAAGTAAAATGCCTTTTTTTTCCTTTTTAATCCTCAAAGAGTAGAATGCTTTTTTCCTTTTTTGTCCTTATAGAGCAAAAAGCCTTTTTTAGTCCTTAAAGAACAGGATGTCATTTGCCTTTTAGTCCTCAAAGAGCATGACATCTGTTTTTATTTTTAGTCTTAAAAGGCAAGATGCTTACCTATCTTAGTCTTCAAAGAGTAGGATGCTCACCTACCTTAATCTTTAAAGAGTAGAATGCCTACCTACATCAGTCTTCGAACACCAAGATGTTTACCTACCTTAGTCCTCAAAAAGCAAGATGCTTACCTACCTCTGTCCTAAAAAAGCAGGATGTTTACCTACCTTAGTCCTCAAAAAGCAAGATGTCAACCCACCTCAGTCCTCAAAGAGCAGGCTGTTTACCTACCTCATCCGTAAATAGTAGGATGTCTACATACCTTAGTCCATAAAAAGCTAGATGCCTATTGAGTGTGTCCTCAAAGAGTAGGACATTTACATACCTTAGTCTACAAAGAGTTGGACATCTATCAAGTCAAAGCCCATATTAGCTGGCACTTGTTTGTAGGGTTAAACCCAGGAAACCACAAACTAGTAAGGAGGTCAAACTTTATAAAACTTCTTAAACTTTTTTTATCTATTAGGATCGTTGCCAATATATTCGACCTATCTCAACGTAATACTAATTAGATCCTTATTTTTCTGTAGACACTTAAGAGGCATCATTTTATCCCAGATAAAATAGTGTCTATTTATTTTTTCCCTATTTTTAATACTCAGTAACGGCCAAAGAGAGGCAACTGTAAACACCGCATTTTGTTCGGGCCATCATCAGAGGCATCGAAGGTTAGTATTTTGAGCATCCTTAAGTTTTATAGATGAGTACGAACAATTTCCCATCATTCTCGACCAAAGTAAGGTAATTCAAAGAGTCAAAGGTATGGGCTAGTTATATTGGTGCATAGGTATCAAAACCAAACTCTCAAATCACCAAAAGTTTAAACTTTCACATATAATAACGATACGATAGGGTTTGTAATCAATACCTGAGGTGTGGTCTCGATACTTAGTGTGTTTGTATCGATACAGGCCTTGGCAGTAGCTACAATTATGATTTTGGCAAAATGTATTGATACACAAGCAAGAGTATTGATAAAAATCAATGAAGTATTGATTCATGTCTCTAAGTCTTGAGACTAGTAACAATTTATTTGCTCTTGGTATCGATACATACTTCATTGTATGATACTCATGGGTAAAAGTTGCCTTATGTATCGATACAAAATTTTTTGTATCGATAAAAGGTATTTTTCCTAGTTTGAGCCATTTTTTAACCTTTAAAAATTTAATTTAAGCACTTTTCTTGCACCAAATATCATTATAATTCATGCCAGGCCTTAATTATGGACTTATGATTGGATTTAAACAAATTTTTATAGCTCAAATAGCCAATGACAAGGGACATTTTCATGAAATATATAGTTTGTCAAAAGACATGCTTGGCTTTTCTCTAGTTGTAGATTGTTACAACTTTTTTGCACCACTATTTTGCATGGTAGAACCAATAGAAATAAGAGCAATTGAGCATATTACCTAGAGTTGTTCTTTAGCACATGAAGGAAAATCCCACAATGCCTTTACTTTTAGCTCAAAAGCATTGGTTGAACACACTCTATGTAGAAGAGCCAATTTTGGCTAAATTGAAAGAGGGAGCAACTTACAGACATTTCCATCTTATTCTCAACTATCTCTAAAAAAAAAACCTCCAGCAACTTCCAGACCAAAAAACACTCTTAAAACTCTATTCCGTTAACCTCCATCCCTCAGCCAAAAACTTTATTCTAGTAATTCCTCCAAACTTTTACAAGAAAACCTTTAAAAACTCAACCTTTCACACACTTTTATCCTTAAAACCCTTTCAATCAACATTAGAACCAAAAGGTTCTTTTTTTCATCCTTTTCTTGCTGAACAATAGCAAAAAAAGGGAAGAAATTGAGCTTAGAGTTGTTGCTCTAAGTAGAAAGAAAAGTTTAAGGCTTTTTAGTATATTATCTCTACCTTACTCCATATACTTTCAGTTTTTATCATTTTCATCATTTTAGTGAGCTAATCATTGTGTCATGACCATTCTAGGGCTTTCACTCATTGTTATGGCCTTAATTATGGTAGTTTTAGGGCCTTAATGATTATCTTGATGCCTTAACATTGCCTAGATAGCCACATGTACCTTGTTTTGCTTTTATCATCAAAACAGCCCCTGTCCCTGCATTTTTGACATCATCCAGCATCATATACCTAACACTTGCTTAAATCTTCACTCTAACATGTTTTAACATATTCATGCATTTCCTTGCATTTTGATGAGTTTCATGGCATATAAATACTATTTTGAAAATTCCTGCATGTTGTTCTTTGTTCAAGGATGATAATATCATCTTCCATAACATGATCTTTGATGTCATCTCCATGCATCTTATTATATTTTTGCCATCTTTCTATGTTAAAATGTCATCTCTTATTTGTTTTAGTGTGTTGGTTATGTTCACTATCATATATGTTGCATTTTGTTCACAACATGTGTGTCTAAAATGCATTCTTGTTAATTCTATCCTACCTCCAATAGATGGAGATTAGCATGGATTTAATGTTTTCACAATTCTTCCAATCTTGGAGACAAATCAAACATTTCAGGTCTAGATCCATGGTAAAATAAGTTTTTGTTTTCCAAACAAAAAAAAGGTTAATACCTTTTAGTGAGCTTAACAAGAAATATTAAGCCTTGATCTTGAGCTTAACACCTTCATTTGTCACATGATTAATGAGTTCTTTCATTGTCCCAAGCTACTATGAGATAGTGGAATGAACTATGCCTATGTCAATTTTTTCTCTATGTTACGGATGTTCAGATACCTATGGCTCGATTTTGACTCCAAGAAACTTGAAAAATCAAATAATCTCCATTTTTTGCACTGGCAGTGTATAGTCCAAATTTGAAAAATTCTTTTTGAACCATATATGATTTTTCTAGAAGTTTTTGGTATTTTTCCTTAAAAGGCATTGAGTTACCTTTCCAAAATTGTCTTATCTACCTTCAGAACATTCTAAATAAGGGAATTTTGATTTTTTGAACCTTGACTGTCTAAAACCCTTGGGACTAGCGAACCAAATTCTGTTTGGGCTATTTAGCCTAGCAAATGATTTTCTTAAATTATTTAAATATTTTTCCTGAAAGTTTGCCAAGTTTCCAAAATGGTACCATTTGCGCTTTAATGATTTTGAATGAGTCAGCGATGATTTTTCAAAGTTTATTACACCATTTCCCTTACACATTCTACTGGAGTAGAAACGAGTTTAGTTTTAAAAATTAAGTCTGCCTAGAAAGTGATTTTTTTAGGATTTTTAAAATATTTTTATATTAATCATCATTTAGTTACCTTTCTAAAACTGCCTTGCCTACACCCTGAAGTGTTCGGATGGACTTGAAGTAAATTTAGAAAGGGAGCTAGCGTGATATTGTTCCCTATTTTTTTAGAATTAAAGTTAACCAAGTATCCTGAATTGCTATCATCAAAACACTCAAACTTCTTAAAAGGCATCCGACTGGCTCCACTGCAACACTAGCCCTTTAGGCTTAGATCAAGGCTAAAGACAAAAATATATTTTATTAAAATTCTGGATTACTTATTTTTAAAATATTTTTCTCAACATATCATCATTTTTATCTTTGGGGATACTCTTACCCACCACTCCGAGGGGATATCTAACCCCGTTATCTGCTAAAAACTTGAATTTTCTTTCTCAAATTTATTTAAGACTCTTAATTATTTTCATAAAATATTAAATTTTATCTTTGGGGATACTCCAACCTCACCACTTTAAGGGGATATTCCAACCTTATTTTCCACTTAAAACTTGAATTTTCTTTTTTGGATTTGTTCAAAATTCCTAATTATTTTCTTAAAATATCAAAATTTTTATCTTTAGGGATACTCGAACCCCACCTCTTTGAGGGGATACTCTAACCCTACTTTTACCTTAAAATCCAAAAATTTTCTCTCTTCTAGATATCTTGAATTTGTTTTAATTAAAACATTTTTCCTCCCTCAAATTACCATTAAATCCAAACATGTCTCCAAATTGTCATTTTGATTATTCTTTAATAAGTGAAGTCAATTACGAGATACATTTCGATCGTCCCTCATTTCTATGTTCTTTTGTTTGTGATTGTTTGTCTGTGAAATTGTTATATTCTTTTTAGTCCTACTAACATATTTTCTTTTTGTAGCGACCGTCGTGAATTCATATTTAAGAATTGTTTAAAAAAACTATAAAAAAACATTCTGTGTTAGTAACTCTATAGCGCCTAATATAGAATATTTAAAATTTAAAATTTTAATTTGAAAATTATTTTTGTTAGAAGCCCCTATGTTCCTCATACCTCTGTGGCGCATAAGTGATTTAAATTTTCTTTTAAAACCCGAAACTACAATTTTCAAAAAAATTCATGCATAAAAGGGGATTATATCTAAATAATGACCAAAGGAACTGATTAAACCAAAACCAAAGCAAGATATAGTTAGTGAGTACCAATTTCGGGCATTGTATGGGTGCTAATCTTTCCCCTTGCGTAACCAACTCCTGAACCCAACCAATGAATCTCTAGACCTTGTAGACCTTGAAATTAAATTTCAAGTTTATAACTCAAAATATTGTTTTTAATAGGCATCAGATCACTCCTAGCTTGAACTAATCGATGGTGACTCCAAATTTATGGTTACTTCATGGTAACCTTTGAAGACTAATTGGATGTGCGATTCATCTGACAATTTCTTTCCCCTTCATATTATCTTGCCTAATCCAAATTCTGACCAAGGGGTAATTCAAAGGCTCCAATCAAATACCATATATATTCTTAAGTTGAGCGCACTGCCTCTTCAGATCGTCCAAAGATAAAGATAAAGGTATATGGCAACAGTATGTATATATGTATAATATATATATGTATGGTATGAATGTATGAATGCAATTGTAGGAATGCTTGCTTTAGCAAATGATTCCTAACTCATAGATTTTCATTGACTTTGTGAAGGATTACACACTATCGATCATATATGGATCACATCCAAGAAAAGTTCTAACTTGGTCATATTATTGTTGAGCTCGTTCTAAAAATTCAAGTACAATTGGCCCACACTCTCCTATATGATTAATCTGACTCTTTAGAACTTGGATTTTTCCACTGTGTTTCTTGCTTGAATGACCGCTAAGTGAATCGGTTTCATGAGATGATTAATGTAGAACTGTCTGCCAAGAGAATTAACTGTCCATCTCTTACATTCATCCTCAATCCACCATAATTTGTCATCCCAATACACATTCATTTCTTAATAGGCTTGAGCCTAGGCATCAATGTCATTCTCTTACTGGTGTGTAGTACTTGCCTTATTTCTTCAACTATCATTGCAAAAATTTCCTTCTCCTGAAGCAATTGAGAAACTATTTCTTATTCTTTACTAAGGGCAGTCTTAAGTTACTCATTTCTTTCTATAGATCTTTTTAACTTAATACGAGTGTCAATAGATGCCCTTTGTTCTAGTTTAAAAATTCCTACCCTAGCTTTTCCTTTTTGAAAAACTTAGCTTTCTATGCTTCTTACTTTTTACAAAGCTTATGTATTTGTCCATTCATCCTACTGAAGGTTCCATTTAAGCTCTCAGATATGTCGACAAGCTTCATCTTTTTGTTTTATTTAACCCAGTCTTGCTTCATCAAATTATATTTCTCTTCCTTCTTCTAAACACATTTCTTTGGCCTCCATCTTTATCTTTAGACACATAACTTCTTCTTGATAAGCTTGGTTTTCAGCATCCAATCTTTTTTCGATCTCTCACTATTTTCATCAAATTAACTTCAGAAGGCATAAGGGTTTTGCTTGGATAAATACCCAAGGATTGACTCCATCTGTACCTAAAATAATCAAATTGCAACAACCTTATGCACTTATTCAAGGATCATATCTAGAAGTAGTCTAGTTTGTATAAGCATGCAACCCTGACTCATATCTTTCCCTCCAATGTAGGGCAATCGACTGAAGTAAATTTCTATAACATTCACCATGATACTCCAAATCAACACTGGCTAAACCAAAAGTCATAGGAATAAATTATCGTGACCTATACTATTGTCGAGCCAATAGGGGTGCATATGCCATAGTGCCCCACAAACCAAGCAAAGGCATAAAGAATAGATAGCCAAAAGGTTTTGGTGAAAACTAAAGGGCTTTCTGTTTAATATCATCAGAGGTCAATTTCTTCAATGTCTCAACCTATTGATTCTTAGTTCCCGACTTGGGCCATTTTTTTCGATGAATTCTTGGAGAGAAACACAATGTGAGAAGTAGGGCTTGACCTTATCGGCACTTTTACCATAAAAATGACTTTGGGACCAAATATATAGTAACAATGCACACCCAAATAAATCTGCCCCAATCTGTTTTTTGACATGCATTTTGTGCTTCAATTATTTCAGTTAAAATGGTAGGGGTTGGATGCATATTTCTCTACAATAGGTCAAAAAAATCTGCCACAGTTTCTTTAACAAGTTCGAATATCCTTAAAAAGAGAACTAAGCCATATATAGCTAAAGCAAATGCATCGATAATTTTTTCCCTATCTAAGCGTACACTAATATATTCTCGTAGAAATTTCCATAAGATAACACTAGTATTCCCTTTTTACTTAATAAACTGAAGAGATGATTTGAGATTTAAGTCCAGAATTTGCCCTATTTTCTTTTGAAAACTTGTCGGGTTGTGCTTTTTACAATAAATGGGTCTTATCTCCAAAGGGCTTAGCCCAAATAAAGTTGCAATTTCTTCTATAGATGAAGTCATATCATGTTGATTGAACGAGAAGCACCAATATGAGGGATCCTAGAATTTGATTAAAGCTATACCAATTGCTCATCTATCTGTATTTTGAGCAAAAGAGCTATCTATCCATATTTTGCTTTGAACCGAGTCTATTTTGCATTGCCCTTACTATTCCATATCTCAACCAATTCTAATAAATTATTGTAATAAAAATCCAAATATGTGATTCTCAATAATTTTGACATGAAATCATTTGGTATGCAGTCCTCGTGTTCTTTTTTATTTACCTCAAACTCATCTCAAACCTCCTCAAATGTGAATAACCACTACATATCCGTTTAAACATGAAGCTTAATGAAAATTAAACTAAGTTGAAATTCTAATCTAAAGCAAGCGTCCCTATATATGTATGAAAAAGGCACAAAAAAAGAATAAATAAGTTATATCCATAAGAAATAATAAATCCAAATAATAATAAAATTTAATAGGGAGAAATAATACAATAATAAATTATCAAAATAAACACAAATAATCAAATAAAAAAAGAAAAGAGAAAGAAAAATACATTTATCCCTTTACTTGTCCCTAATTTTTGGTGATGTCTAAAATCGAGCATGGTTTCAATTGGGAGGTTAATAAGGTTCACTATATGAGGTTTAGGTGAAACCTCTAAACCAGTTTTTGAATTGCTTTCTGAGCCCGGAAAGGACTAACGAGGTACCCTATCCTTATTTATCATGACTTTATGTCAGAAAGGGTTCAATTCGAGTAAGAGTATCTTTTATACCTTTAATGAGACTAATAAGAGTATCTGTTATACCTTTAATGAGACTAATACCTCGGACAGGCATGGAAATGTACACTTGATAGGCTTTTCATGGCCCAGATAGAGGCTAACACCTCAGAAGGCAGAGCTACTTCACCTCTACTAAAATATTAGGTATCTTATACCCCTTTCAGAGATCAGAAAGAGAAACTACTGCATATGTGCTTAATGGTTGCGAAAGGATAAACCAATTTTTCTTATGATATATCATTAAAATAAAAACCCTCTAATCCTAGATCCCTAAAGGAAACACAAAATAGACTCCACAAAATAATTTTTTTAAAGTAGAGGGAATTATAATTAACTATTGATTAAAAGCAAATTAATCAAAATTTAGTTAACACGTAATTAACTATAGGCCTGACCCTTTAATTCTCCTTAGTGGAGTCACCAAGTAGTTACAATGTGGCCCAGACAAGAATCCCAACCAATCCACTTAAAATGGTGGATATACCCCTTATTCCTCTATATATATATCTATATATATCATTATTTTTCTTTTATTTTAGGGCCCATATCATTATTATTGTTCTTATCATTCTTTTTTCATGTCTAGGCACTGACTTGTCAAGATGAATCACTTACTTGACTTAACTTTAAGTAGCCAAACAACCATTTATCTTGGAGTCGCCACCAATCTTATTTTGGCTAGGTAAGATTGGTCGCCTACGGAGTTTGTATTTTGAGAGTTACGAAACCCTTAAAAACAAACTCCACGACCTGCGTAAATATTAGAGATCATATGAAAGGGTATGGGTGTTGGTTACAATCACAAGTAAGGATTGACATTCTTGTGATGTCCGGCAATCATTACCTTATTAATCATGCGTTAACATCAATTTTGATTTTTATTCAATTTCAATATTTAATATTTAATTATAATTTCCATATATAATATTTTAATAAAACAAAGTTATTATTTCATCTGAGAAATCAGGTTTTCATATATTTGAAAATCAAAATATCTTCCGTACCCTTTCAGAGAACCATAAAAACATGAAAGTTCTTAGCATTCTCTTTTGTACCTCACTAGAGAGCCGATGGAACATAAAAAGTTTTTTTTAAAATGGTCAAAATATCTTTTGTACCCTGCTAGAAAACCGGTGGAATACAGAAGGCTTTTATTTTCGCAAAAATTGAAAAATCTTGACTTTCTATTTGTAAAGGATATCCCTTATTAAAACAATTGGTAAAACCTTTCTCATATATTGTGAGAAATTTTACATATTATCTTAACTAGGAGACATTACCTTAATTTTTTTAAAAAAATTTAATTTTATATTTATTAAAAATATTAATAGGCTATTCTGAGACTCAAAAATGATCTAACATGATGAACCTATCCCTATTGTGTGCTTTCGATATGAAAATATCCCAATAATCATATAGGACTTGGTTTTAATGAAAAATTATAAAAATGCTCTTAGGGTATACTTTTGACATTGAAAGTATCCTGGTAACCCTCAAGGACTAAAAAATGATCATAAAAGGATGAACCTATCCTAAATATACACATTTGGCATAAAGCATCTCGATGACTATAGCGGACTTGGTTTTAGAAAAAATTATCAAAATGCCCCTAGGATATACCTTCGACGTGAAAGTATCCTTGTAATTCTAAAGACTCCAAAATGATCATAAAAGGATAAACCTATCCTAAATGTACACTTTTGGCATAAAAGCATCCCGATTACTACTTAAGACTCAATTTTAAGGAAAATTATCGAAATACCCTCAAGGTTTATCTTTGACATGAAAGTATCCCAATACCTTAATGGACACTAATATTATAAGAAATAATCATTTCACCCTAAATGGGTAAATTAAAATATTAAAAATTGACTTAAAATTCAAATTATAATTAAGTCCTTAAACTTTTTAAAATTGCATTTCATACCCTAACGAAAAATCGAAAGAATACGAAAAGTTTTAATATTTTTTACACCCCTCTAGAGGACCGGAGGAATGTTAAAAACATTTCAAAACAATCAAAATACCCCTTAATGAATGATTTTTCCTAATGAACTCAAAACTTTTCTATTTTTTAATTTAGTCATTATATAATGAAAAACTATAAAATAATCATCAAACACATCCTAAAAATCATAGAAATCACAAAAAAAATCACAAGAATAATTTGGCCTTAAAAAAATTTGTTCATATTTTGCAAATTAGTCCTTAAACTTTTTGAAATTACAAAAAACCCCTAAAATCTAAAACTTTTCAAAATAACACCTTTATCATTCAGTCAAGATGACAGTATCCATACATGGGCTTAAAAATTAGGAAAAGTGTTATTTATCTCTAAAAGTTATATTAACACTAAATCAACTTTAAATGGTCTTAAAACAACTAAAGGTAAAATTATAAAAATTTCCTTTAAGTTTTGGCCAAACCACAAGTTATCTTAACAAATATATATACATAACAAAATCGATTCATGCATGACCATATCCACAAATTTCATATCCTAAAATCCAAATTTATGATCCAAAAGTTATATTCACAACAAGATCAACAATCAAAATGAATTTACCTTGAATATAAGCTAATAAAGAAAATTATGAAAATTGGATCATTTCCTCAAAGTTTGGCTTCCAAAATTGGTATTTACACTATTAGCTCAAACTATTATGAAGCTCACAATAAGAAAAAGAATCAAATAAAAATCAAAGCAGGAATAAAAAAAGTGAAAATACCTTAGCAATCGAAGTACTATTGTTTTCTTGTTTTTCTTTTCGTGCAGTTGCTAAAAAAAGATGGAAGTAAGACAATAGCATTTGAAAAATGAAAAATGCAAGCATTAAGAACTTCCTCAGAAACTGCCTTTTCTTTTTTTTTTTAACCAAAACTCCTTTTTCTTCTTATTGTTATTCTTTTCATTAATTTTCTAATATGTATTAACCATGTTTTTAACACCTAGCTTATTAGGTGTCCATGTTATAAAGTATGAAATTCCACCTATTCATTAATTTGGCCATAAACCAATTTACACAAGGGCCACATTACTGGCTAAATGAAATTAATAAAATATCAAATCAATAAATCAAATCACATTAAATTAAATCAAATAAATCAAAATGAAAAAAATATAAAATTAAATATCTTACTTTTGTAATGTATCAAAGAATTTGTTATTACTTTGCAGTACATATAATTTAAAATAGCAAATCACAAATAACTTGTATACAAAAATATTTTAATTTACACGTATAAATTAAATGAAATAAAATTGAATAAAATTTATTAGTAACTTACCTTCAATTTGATATCTTGTACCATAAATGCTGATATAAAATTTTTCTTGAATATTTTAGATTTTTCAAGGTGAGGATCGATAAAAGTACTACACATGTATCAATAAAAATATACAAGGGTCAATTTTTCAAATTTTATGAAAAACATCTTAAAAGATTCTTAAAAATAGGAAATTCTTAAAAAGGTCACTCTCGCTAGGGTAGCCGTTGACTTCTTAATCTCACATATTTGGGACTATGAGAAAAAAGACCCGAAATTAGGTGTCTAGAACCATGAACCAAATATTAGGATTCATGCACTATTTTAAGATGTTCTTGAGTTTGTAATGCTTTTATGATGTTTTTATAATGAAAAAAAGCATGGTTTTGTTCTGAGACATTTTTTTCCAGCATTACATCATGATATGAAAGTGTTTTTATTTTTACACCATGCTTCTTAATGTCAAAAAACTCCCTTTGACATGTTCATGCATTTCCTATATCATCCTTTGCATTTTTCACCATGTTTGCTTGGTAAAAATGCCATCTTGATGATGTTTTTATGGTGCTTGATGTTAGATACTCTTGCTATGATTTTATTTTACTGTATGCTTGTTAAAATGCCTCCATTTTGGTGCTTTTTTTGCGCTAAAATTTGTTTTGCAAAGCCTCACCAAATTAGTCCAAGCTTTGCAAAACATGTCAAAATACACATAAAAACACACCTAAAAGTGCTACAAAGGGTTTGGCCAAGCTTAGATGCCTTGGAAAATTTTTTTAAATTTTGCAATTTGATCCCTATGTTTTCCATAACTATAAAATATCCTAAAAAAAATCAAAACTTCACTAAATAACCCTTGTTAGGTTCGAGCAAGACTTAGAAACACTTATTCAAAGTTCTAAAATTTTGGTTAAATTATTTTGGGCCGCCACAACTTTCAATCATGACAAAATAGTTCCTAAATGTCATGAAAACAAATAGGAAAATTTATTCAAAGGCCACAACATGTTCGGCCAGTACCAACTAACCAAGAAATTTTTTTTTTTACAGTATGGCAACATGAATATCAACACATATCCTAATTTCTATCAAGCTCACATCATCATTAACAAGTATAAAATCATGAAACATGGACATATAAACATATTTTTATCAATAATCAACAAGAAAATACTAAGGAAAATAGTACCAAAATTATGTACATAATATCATGACATCATATCCACAAAAAACATGTATTTTCATGGTAAAAATCAAATTTGCTAATAAACATCAAACATAACCATTAAATCAAGAAAATTGATCATGGCCTTCATACTTGGCCTTTCAATAGAGATCAAAATCCATGAGCACAAGTAATCACGAGGCTCACTAAAAGGAAGAAATAGGAGTGTGAAATGAATGAAAATCAAAGTTTTTTTCAAGTATAACTACCTTTAAAGCTTGTAAACTTGGAAAACACTTGAAAATGCTTAAGTAAAATAGCCAATTTTTGCATGAAGGCCATTGGCCATTTAACTTAACATCTATAAAGGGAAAGATTTAGTGAAGTGAGAAAAAAAATCTCCCTTGGCCAAATTTCACCATGTTTTTTCTTTTTATTTATTTTTTCGATTTTATCCTTTTATGTTGACATTTTTATTTTAGATAAGAATTAATTAATGAATTTTATCTTTTTGTATCAGTCATCATACACGAGTCATTATCTGAATAATGATTGAGATAAACTCATGCAAATGGATAGTTAAAATGAAACTAAATTAGTTAGAGACCAATCCAATTCCAACCAAATTAGTTCCATGTAACCAAATCATCAAATTCTAGAATTAAAATAAATATAAATATTCTCAAAATAAAGAAATAAAAAATTTAATTGCAAAAATTTTAATTTGAAATTCCATGAAAAATCTATTGAAAGGATTAAATTGTAATAAACTAAAAATTATGCATTCAAGAAATAAAATTTTATATAATAAATTTAATTAAGAATTTAATCAAATAAGGGGTACAATTGAAAATCCACATAAAAATTTTGAACCTAAATGATTAAAATAATTTTTTGGAGAGAGAAAAGGTTATTAGGCCTTGTTGGAAAATCCAAATAGGCTTGTTGGGCTCATTGGAAGTTCAAAAGGAGGTTGTTGAAAAATTCAAATGACCTAATTGGGTTTGTTGGAAAATAAAAATGGGTTTATGGGGCTTGTTGGAAAGTTTGGTCTTATTAGGCCCATGATAAAAATTAATGTGCTTTTAAAGCCTATGAAATGAAAAAAAATAAATTTTAGTCCAATAAAATAATAAAGTTTCCATACAAAAATTCTAAAAGGAATTTTTGAGAAATTTCATATGCAAGAAAAAAGCAATTACAAATTTTAAACTCGTAAAATTTTAAGAAAAAAATCTTTTCTAAAGAAAATTAATATTTAATAAAAATAAATCAGAATTTCAAAAAGCTATATCAAGCTATTCTATTAAAATATGTGAAAATATTTAAAATTTTCTAAACTTTAAAAAATTTTACAAAAAATTTTACAGATAAGAAAAAGTTCGTATTTTAAAGATGAGAAAATTCTAAAAATACGTTCAAATTTATAAAAATGAATTGAATTTAACACATTCCTCAAAAAATTAATTAATAAAAATAATAAAGATGAAATCTTGAATAAATTTTATTCAAAAAAATTTGCAAGCAAGACACTCAAATTACTCTAAAAAAATTCAAAATTAATAAATAAATTTAATAACTTGATACCTTATGGTATAAATGCCAATACAATTTTTTTGGAATATTTTTTATTTTTTGGGATGAGTATAGGCATAATTACTACACAGGTATTGGTAAAAATATATGATGGTTGACTCCCAAAATTTCATTAAAAAACTAAAAAAAAATCCTTAAAAACGGAAAATTTAACCGTAACATCATATACAAAAATGAATTTCAAAATTTAAAAAGAATAAACTTAAAAAGTAATTTTCACCTTAATAATCGTCTTTTTTTATCCAATTTGTTCTCTATGACTCCCGAAATAGCAAATTTTTTTATCACGTGCACAAACAGACATTTAGGCATGACCAAATAGATTTTAAAAACAGTTAATCCTTATGGAGGAAGTTGACCCCCACTGAGACAAGCATTAGGTTTTTGGTTTTAGATATTTCAAAATTACCAGGGAAAAGGCCTCGATAAAATTAGGTGTCTGCACATACCAAAGTGGTATTAAAGCTTCATCCTAGTCCCTAGCATGGCTGAAAACACTAGATCCCATGATTTTTCAATATTGAAAGAATCTGTCAAAAAATCTCTTAAAGAGCTTCTGAATAAGATGCAAGAGCAAGAGTAATCCTAAAAAAAGATCATTTCCTCCTTCAAAAATGATATTACAACCCTTAACCTACAACAAACACAGGTTATGGCTTAGCTATATGTAGAAACAAATGCCCACGTAGTAGGTGCATCACAATAGAAACCAATACTTTTCAACATGACAAACTAAGGCAAGAACTTGAATGAGTGACTATATAGATGTTACCATTTCTTTAATGCATATCAAAACCCTTTAGAGATGAAAATTAAGTTGGCAATGATCAATTTTAAGGGACAAACTTTAAATGGCATCAAAATTAGGTCAAGTTTAAAGGAGGCAAAAGGCCATTTCTTAAGAGTATGCATAAATATCAGAGATTTAGTTTGGATTTAGGCCCCATGATGACCTTATGATGAAGTTGTCGTGACTCAAATTGATTGGTACAATGAGCCAATACCATTAACAGTTTGAATCTTTGCAATGTAAGGTCAATCTCATTAAAAATTTGCTATCAGGTTTTTCTTAAAAGATTAAAAAATAGTATCCAACAACCTTATAGATGTTCATGCCCAAGACTCTTATTTATACCTTTACATTTTTGCTGCAAAAACTTACCCTTGAGAGCTTACACAAGAGCTCAATCCCACACTAAAAAACCACCCCTCTTATCTATACCTTATTAACCACTAAAAGCCTTTAACAAATAACTGCCCTTTTTACCTACACCCAACTAAATTATAGCTAAAAAAATCTCTATCTATTAATAAAAACCCCAAAATTCACTCTAATACAGAGTTTAATGAAAGAATGCCAAAGGTTTTTACTTTCTGTGTGATAAAAAAATGAGGTTAGGCATTAGTGAAACTGCAAATAGCTTTTCTTCATTAAACTACATGGAATAGAGGGTGAAACCACTGATAATGAAGGAAGGAATAGCAAAGATAATGGTAACTCCTAGACATTAGATCAATCTATAAGTGGGATTGTAGTAGAAGGGTACAAAATTATGATAATCACAAGGTGTACAAAGATGAGAGCCGTACATATCCTAATCGACTCTAGAAGTACACACAACTTTTTAGACCTCAACTTGGCCAAGAAGTTTGGATGTAACATCACTAGCATTGGGCCACTAAAGTTTGATGGAGTAGATCACAATAGCCTGCCATATGCTGCTATGTGCAAAGAATAGTCATGACTTTACAAGGTACAATGTTCACTTTTTATTTACAAATGGCCCTTTTACTTATAGTAGGTATTTGTGACATGGTGTTGGGCATATGTACAATTACATAAAACCTTATAAGTTATTTATGGAACTTCAAGAACTTAAAGCTAGAGTTTGTTACATAAAGCAAGAGAAAGTGCTTCTTAGTAGTTAGCACATGGTTAGGTTAAAATCCATTTTGAGTAAAAGGATAAGAAGGCTCTTATCTAACTTTGCATATCGCATCTTGATTCAATTATGCCATTTTAATGTGGAAGCAAATGATGCTTGTTGTGTAATGCCTGTTATCTGAATTAATAGTAAAGGAAACACAACACTGCCAAATAGAGCACATAAGCTTTTAAAAAAGTATGCACGGCTGTTTGAAAAACCCTAACACCCACCATCATATGAAGGGCTTGACCATTGCATTACCCTAAAGAGAAGAGTGATAGTTATTAACATTCAACCATATAGACATTCCTCCTTATAGAAAGATGTTATTGAAAAAATGGTCTAATAATTATTGCAAAGTGGTTTCATACAGCCAAGTACTAGCCTTTGCCTACCATAATGGTGTTAGCTAAGAAAATATGGTTTCTGGCACATATGTATAGATTACAAGGAGTTGAACAAGAACATTGTTAAAGACAAGTACCCTATTCTATTGATTAAAAGCTTTTCAAAGACTTAGATAGTTTTGCATTGTTCATTAATATTGATATGAGATTTAGATACCACCAAATGTACATGCACCCTTTAAACATCAGTAAGACTTACTTTAAGACCCATAATAGTCATTATGAGTTCATTGTCATGCCAGATGGGTTTACAAATGCCCTTTCAATTTTAAAGCCTAATGAATGATGTTTTTCGACCTTGCATGAAAAAGTTCACCTTGGTTTTTTTTATGACATACTGGTCCATAGAAAACCCATGAAGATCACTTATAACACTAGAGTTTACCTTCTAGAAATTACAACAACACTAAATATTTCCTTGGAGAAGTAAATGTTACTTTTCTCAGTCAAAGGTAGAATATTAGGCCATCTAATTTCTTCGAATGGATATCAACTAATCCTAAGAAAAATGAAGTTTTGCAATAATGGTTGAAACCAAAGAACGTAAGTCAGCTTAGTGGATTATTAGGGTTAACAAGATATTATTAAAGATTTGTTAAACACTATAGCTAGACTTTTATACTATTTACAAAATTACTTAAGAAAGATCAATTTCACTGGGATAAGGAGACAATAATAGTGTTTTAAACTTTAAAAAAGCTGCAACAACCCCTCCTATCTTAGCCCTTCCTAACTTTTTTTATCTCTTTTATAATTGAGACTGGCATATCAAATAATAGCATTAAAGTAGCTTTTATGCAAAATGGCCACTCTATAGCTTACATAAGTAAGACATTTTCCCTAAACATCAACTGATTTTTATATATGAGAAAACGTTACAGGCTATAGTACACGTAAGTGACTAAGTGGCATTACTATCTCAATGATAGACATTTTAGTATCAAGATAGATCACCAAAGTCTGTGAGACTTGTAACAACTAAGAGCAATCACCCTTGGCCAGCACTCATGGCTCACCAAGTTTAGGGTTATGACTATGACAAAGCTTTAAGAAGGGCACAGACAATATATCTACTAATGCCCTTTCTAGAATCTATTTTGATAAAGTCACTTTCATGGTAGTTTTTAGTGTTTTAACATAGTTATTCCCTCTAATTCAAGCCAATTGGTAAAAAAACGTGAATCTAAAATAATTAATCACTCAGTTATAATAAAATGAGCATCAAAATCTATATACAAGGAAGGAATGGTTGCTAACAAGGAAAAGTTATTTAGTAGTCATTAATAACCCACAACTACAGACTAAAATAATTAAATTGCTCCATGACATTAATATAGGTAGATATTTAGCCCATTCGGTATCATCAAAAGGGTCTTTGCTTATCTTTTGAAAAAACTTAAAAAAGTAAGCCAGGCAGTTTATTAGATGATGTGACATATGTCAAAGTGTTAAATATGATATCAGTGTATCCCTAGGTTTATGACAACCCTTTTTTTACTTGAGAAAGCTTGAAATCAAGTCAGTATGGACTTCACTGAGGGTTTGAAACCATCTTTTGGCAAATTAATCATCATGGTAGTTATGGATCATCTCACTAACTACATCCATTTTGTTTGCCTTTCGCACCCATATACAGCGATGATAGTGGCATAAGCATACATGGACAATATGTTCAAATTGCATGCCTGCCAAACATAGTTATCAATGTTAAGGATGCTATCTTACTTAATAACATTAGGCAAGACCTTTTTCAATAGCAATGGATTAAGCTTTACCTATCTTCCACTTATCATCCTTAAATGGATGGCCAAACAGAGGTGATAAATTGATGCCTAGAAAAATAATTAGGTTACATGGCTAGGAACTAGCCCGAAACTCGAAGCAAAAGGCTTTCCCTTGCTAAAAGGTAGGACAACATTTGCCATTATTGTACCATCAATACAACCCTTTTTAAGGCTTATATAGGTACATACAATGATACGAGTTTACATCCAAAGGAGGATATGCTACAACTCTTGAAAAACCACCTAAAGAGAGCATAACAATGCATGAAACAACAAGTTGATTGACACATGAGTGACAGGTAGTTTGCCACAAGTGATTAGGTCTACTTGAAACTCTAACCATCCAAGAAAACACTTTAGTTGATAAAAAGTTTTGAAAGCTTACCTTTAGATATTTTGGCCCATATCTATTGATTGGCAGGGTAGAAGTTGTGACATATAGGTTAGCATTGCCTCATCAAGCTAAAATACAAGCAGTATCTAATTTATCTTAATTAATGAAGATTATGGGTTCCCCAATCACTGCAAGTTCATAATTCCCTATTTTAAGTGGCTCTGCTTCCTTAGAACCTCTAATGATTCTAGCTAAAAAGATAATGAGACATGGCAACTAACCTGCCATATAGGTATAGGTGCATTGGACAAACTTCTTTGAAAAAGATGCCCAATGGAAATACCTTTATGACCTGCAACAATGATTCCCACAATTTTAACCTTGAAGACAAGGCTCATCTTTAGAAGAAAGACTTATTTCTTAAAAAGGGAAGATGGTTATTTATCAAAAGTGCTAAGTTGCTATTAGTTGTATGCTAGTTGCCAGTTAGTTCTAATACAATTATAATAATTCTTATAGCTGTTAGTAGTTAGTTACTCGTTGTTACTTCCAATTAGTTATGATAGTTATAGCTCACTACTAGATTGTCTACTGAAAGAATGTCTATCCTAGTAAAGTCTAACTTATGCATGTATTAGATTTCAAAAATCAATAAAATAAAATAAAAAAGTAGCAAAAGACATAAGCATAGAAACAACCAAACTTCTTTATGGATCTTTAGCGAGGGACTTATGTGTAATAAACTTTAAAAATTTTTACTAAAAATTAAACATCCATCTATTTAAAGATTACTTGACTCCAAATATCATAATCCAAAGCTAAAACGAGTGGCGACAATAGCTTTCTAATAGGATCTTCGAGATCGCAAGTAACACGTGTGTCCTACTTCTAACTATTATCCACATAGATGGTTATTAAAACCTTTTTAAGGCCCATAGTTCTCCAATGCTAGCCAAAAGGCTTGTTAAACCTCAATCAAAAGATAAAGGCAAATCTTTTTTTTAATCATCCAAACTAACAACAATTTTATGAGGTAGATGGCGCAAAAAACAAAAAAAAGGGGAAAAAAGGATAACGCTATATAAAGGTGGTGATGAAGGAAAATTGAAGAATCTTATTTTTTAAACTCAAAAATAATATTCTATCACTTGATTCAATAATCAACTCTTTTTAAAAAATCATGTATATTTTTCTCTAACCTATCACCTCTTTATATACTAGCTTAATCTAATTAGGAGTTGGATTAAGCATAGAAAAGTTCTAATCAAATTAAAACTCCTTATTAATGTGAAACTCTTTCACTTTTTTGAGTAACTTAATTAATCAATACCTTTTCTCCTTGTCTTAGTCGAATTAGACACCAACAAGTAAGCAAGGGAGAAATTGGCCAGGCTTAGATCTAATGGTCCAAAAATTAGAGCTTAAGCATATCATGGGTAAATAGGCCTAGTAAGGTTTCCATGAGTTTAATTATATAATTTAAACTCCATATTTATCTCAATAAATAATATTTGCCTAATAAATATAATTAATTAATAACATTTGATAAATAAATTGGAAAATCTATTGGCTAATATAATTGTCCTTACAAATTTTATCTTTGTAAAATCCTTATTTAGTTTAAATTATTTTAAATTAATTTTAATTTTGTTTAATATTAATTATCAAATAATTAATATTACAAGAATATTCCAAGGGATAATCAGTCAAGATGTGAGATAGAGAAAAAGAGAAAATTTGATTCACAATCACATTCCTAGTTTAAGTGAAATTTATTTCCATCAAGACAAGGTATACCTGCTTGGACATGGTTTTTCTTAATTTAGATATTATCTAGATAAAACAATCTTATCTACCATGTCTTAATTGGACAACTAAATTTAGATTTCATAAATATAATTTGTTTTAAAATAAATTTTAATTGACCTATTTAATTAAGATATCCATTTAATCACCTTTTATTGAATTAAGTCATACGTTATTAAATCCCGGATTTATTTTCAATAATTCCTATCTTATTGTGTGTGACCCATTAGGTTCTCAATATATTAGAAATGAACATAATTAATCTTATTAATCATGTTCATAGATCAAGAGCGAGATCTAGCAACTTATCATGATCACCTAAATGTTGAAGAGTTAATTTAATATCTTTGAAACCTTTCAGTAACTAGCCTATTAGTATAGTATAGTCCTTTCATTGTATATTTAGGAATAAGCATGAACATGGTGCAATATCTTTTTATGCTTCAATCCATGTTAGATTTTATGACTTACGGTTAACGATCATGAATCTATAAGAAACGAGTCCTCATAATTCATTATGCTCTGGCTAGAGAATTTAATCCAATTAACCATAGTTAACATCATTCGGGATATGTCCCTAATTACCACTAAAAGTGGTGATCCTCTTTGGATCACTCATCCATCTCATATGTTTTATGCCCTACCTAAAGTACCTTACCTGAGGCATCCATCTTTATGGAGCCGTTTCAAATAAATGAAAGTACAACACTCCACATACAAGATGACCTAGTATCACAAGTTTAAGGAGTATTTTTCAAGACTAGCATATGAGAAAATATTTCATAAACACTTGAGTGACTAAGACCAAATAGAGTTCTCATACAAGCCATACTCAGTTAACTTATTTCCATAAAATAAGCACCTTGTGCCATCCTAAGTATCTAACATACTTCAACTTATGAAATCAGTAGCTTACTTCCAAAGTAAGAAGACATAACATGAGTTAGTCTTTGAACATTGCCAATGCCTTGTCTTGACAATATGATGACCAAGAACATGTTAAAGAACTAGGCTTTAATGCATAAGAATATTATAATTGCAACATTTTGCAATTCCTTTGTAAGGTCTTTTAAGCTTCATAAGCTTCATCCAACTAGTGGTTTCATGATAGTCAATTAGGCAACTCATATGAAGGAAAACCTTATATTACTAAACTAGTAACGGGTATGCAACTAATTAATTATGTATATCATTTCCTAATCCAATTGCTTTAAGGGAATACACTGATAATTAAATATCAAATATGGAAATTGAATAAAAATCAAAATTTAAGTTAACATGGGATTAATAAGGTACCGATTACAGGGCATCATGGGAAGATCTATCCTTACATGTGATTGTAACCGACTCCTATATACAATAGGAAGAATGATCCTAAGAAAGGATACAAAGTACAATCTTGCTCCCCTCTTTCCTTGTTCTCACTATCTTTGCTTCTATTGTTAGCAACATTTAAAGGCCATTCTGGTTTTTCTAGCTTTCTGAATAACCTTTTTCTCTATTCCCTTTGATATGTACCATATCTATAATTATATATTAAAGGAAGAGACTCTTATAGTTGTAAGTAGTGTAGCTCAAGTGTTGTCATGCATTGACACGTGTTTTTTTTGGGTCTAGGATGACGAGAAAGGAATGATGAAATGAATGAAAGAAAGAATGAAGAAAGGAAAAAAAATAAAAGAAGAGAGAAGAATTAAAAGAAAAGATAAAAGGGAAAAATAGGGAGAGGAGGGGAGGCTTGAGAAACGTAAAGGAAAGAGAAGTGGGAAAAGAAAGAAAGGGAAATAGAGAATAAAGAGAAGAAAGGAAAAAATGGAAAAAAAAAAGAGAAATAATGCGAGAAATTTTATGTTTTCATGTTTGTATTATTTTTTGTATACCTAAATTATTATAAAAATTTATTATTATAAATTTATATAAATTTTTACATGTTAATAATTCATTTTACTTTTATATGTTCGTGGGTTTTCATCATATTCATGTTATTTTTTGTGTTACTTTTAACTAGTTTTTTTCTATGTTGTTTTTTTTATTCAATTTAGAAATTTTTTTTTCTATTTTCATGTTGTCTTCATGTTATAGGTACCTAATTTTGTTCGAGCCTTTTCCTTGGCAATCTTAAAATATTCGAAACTGATAACTAGGTAATCATCCTAGTGGAGGTTGAGCTACTCCAAGTAAACTGGGTGTTTTAAAGACATATTTGATCATATATAAATGATTGCTAATGCACGTGATAGAAAAATCACCATTTCGAGGGTCATAGAAATATCCATATTGGCATTTTATGCCATGAGACATCAATTTGTTAAATTTATTTAATAAATTTAAAAATTTCCAAATATTGCTATTAGCAAGCTCGCAAAGTTTTTTGATAAAATTTATTTCAGATTTTAGGTTTTCATCTTTATTATTTTTGTAAATTAATATTTTGAGTAATGTGTTAAATTCAATTTCTTTTTATAGATCTAAACTTTTTTTAAATTTTCTTAGTTTTAAAATAAGAACTCTTTTTTATTTGTAAATTTTTTGTGAAATTTTTAGAGTTTAGAATTTTATATATTTTTATATATTTTAATAAAATAGTCTGAATATAGTTTTTTAAAATTCCAATTCATTTTTATTAGATATCAATTTTTTTCACAAAAGTTTTTTCTCGTAAATTTTTACGAGTTTAAAATTTTTAATTACCTTTTTCTTGCACATAAAATTTAAAAATGAAAATTTTGAATTTTTATATGAAAACTTTATTAATTTTATTTTTTAATGGGCCAAAAATGTATTTTTTTTATTTCACGGGCTTCAAAACCCATTAATTTTTCTAATAGGCCTAATAAGCTCATTAAATTTCCAATAAGCCCAACAAGCATGCCAAGCCCATTTTTTTTCTACCAAGCCCGTTTCATTCTCTACAAGTAAAACAAGCCCAATTTTGTTTATTTCAACAAGCCCATTAATTTTCCAATAAGGCCCAATTAGGCTTTCTTTGATTTTACAACAAAACCCAATAAGTTTTTGTCTCTCTAAATTTTTTATTAATTCTTTTGGATCAAAAATTTTTATATAGAAATTTACTTATGCCTTTTATGTGATTAAATTCGTAATTGAATTTGTTAATTTATAACTTTTAATTTCATACAATTTAGTCTTTCCACTTTAATTTTTTTCATTTTTCATAAAATTTGTAATTATAATTTTATTTATTCACACTTTTGTGGAAATTTATGTATATTTACATTAATTTTAGAATTTGATAATTCAATTATACAAGAATTATTTTAATCAGGATTGAAATTTATCATTAAGGTTACTATTATCTAAAAAATTATAAAGTCTAATATTTAGCTGGGTGACCTAACATGGTAAGTCACATAAAAGGAAAAAATTCTTTAATTAAGCTTTACCAAAAATGCTAAAAATCTAAAATGATAAAAATTACCAAAAAATAAAATAATAAAAAATAAAAAGGAAAAAAATCAATGGCCATTCAGCTAAGAGGGATAAAATCCCTATTGGCCAAATCCACCCTTTAAATAGGGGGATGATGCTTCCATTCAAAAGCTTAATGTTGGCATAAGCAAAAAAAAAAAAACAAAAACAAAAAGCAAAAAGCACAAAATTTTCTTAAAATTTTCAAGCTTTCAAGGTATTTTACTTAGGTAACTCTTGATTTTTCATCATTTCAAGCTTGTTCCATCCATTAGTGAGCTTTGTGACTACTGAGCTCATGGATTTTGATCCATGTTGAAGGGCTAAGTACATAAGCATCAAAGTTTCTTAATTTAGCTTTTATATTATGTTTTTCTTGAAATTAAGTTGATCATTGTTAATATAATTCATGATTGTTGTGGCAATGATATTGCGGTTATTTATATATAATTTTATGCTATTTTTCTTAGTATTTTCATGTTGATTGTTGATAAATATGTTGATATGTTCATTATTTTTTAATGATTTGTCCATTTTTGAGCTTGGTGATATATATTAATGTTAATATTCATGAAGTTATATGGAGAAAAAAATTGTTTTTGGTAGTTCCATGCATTTAACGGATATGTTGGTAACATTTTGATGGGATTTTATGATATTTTAGGCTATTTTTGTCATGTTTGAAACTTGCATGGGCCTAAAAATAATTTGACCAAGATTTTGTAAGGGTTGGATATGTATATCACAGCTTGGCCTAATTAAGTATGTGTGATTTTTTTAAGGTTTTTTTTTGAGAGCTACTTTAGAATTATGGAAAATGCAGGGATTGAATTGCAAAAATTATAAATATTTTTCTAAGGCCATCTAAGCTCGACCAAATTCATGGTAGATCTTTAGTGGTGTTTTTCATCTATTTTTAACATATTTTAATGCACATCTTGCATTTTCAATCTTTTAGGGATCCTTTTATAATTTTACAAAGTTTAAGGACTTATTTGTAAATATTAAAAAATTGTTCCAGGGCCAACGGTACTTGGCCAAATCTTCCTTGTGATTTTGGCATTATTTTCATGTTGATTTTGATTTGTTTGATATTTGATTTTGTATTTTATTTCTTATAAGGACCATTTTATAAAAATAGAAAAGTTTTAAGACCATTTGGTAAAACCTTGCATTGTAGTGTTAAAATGGTCATTTCTCACATCAAATTACCCATATAGAATATTTTGATCTGTTGGGAATATTTCTAGCATTTTTAGCCATTTTAGGGCTTATATGTAATTTTGAGAAATTTAGGGACTCATTAGTAATTTTTGCATTTTAGGTCATTTGATATCAAAACTACCCATTTAGGCTAAAATTGTCATTTTATATCATTATCGAGTTCATTTAGAGTTACCAGGATACTTTATGTCGAAGGCCCACCTTAGGGGTATTTTAGTAAATAACCTTAAAATCGAGTCCTTTGTGATCACTAGGATACTTCTGTGTTAAAAGTATACCTTAGGGGTATTTTAATAAATTACCTTAAAACCGAGTCCTTTATGATCACTAGGATACTTTTATGTCAAAGATGCACAACAGGGATGGGTTCATCTTTTTTATGAAGTTATCGAGTCCTTAAGGTTAATGGAATACTTCTGTGTTGAAGATAAACCTTAAGGAATTAGTAATTTACATTAGAACCAAGTCCTATGTGATCATCGGAATACTTCCAAGTCAAAAGTGCATAGTAGGAATAGGTTTGTTCATTTATAATGTCATTGAGTCCTATGTAATCAACGGGACACTTCCAAGTCAAAGATGTAAAATAAGGTTAGGTTTGTCATTTTATGAAGTTATTGAGTCCTTTAGGGTTACTAGGATACTTTACTGTCAAAGGTAGACCTTAGGGATTTTTTAGCAATTTGCATTAGAACCAAGTCCTATATGGTCATCGGGATACTTATAGTTAAAGGTACACGGTAGGAATAGGTTCATTCGTTTATGACATCATCGAGTCCTTTAGGCTACCAGGATACTTTCACATCAAAGGTATACCTTAGAGACATTTTAGTAATTTACCTTAGGACTGAGTCTTTTAGAGTTACCGAGATACTTTCATATTGAAGGTATACTTTAGGGGACATTTGGTCTATTCGATCGAATTCGAATCCTTAAAGTCAAGTTTTGTACATTTCATCAAAGCTAGGTTTCAAAATAATTTTTATTATTTCTTATAAAACTAGAATTTTTAAAAATTAAGGCAATGTCTCCGAATTAAAATAGTATGCAAAATTTCTCCCATTACATGGAAGGGGTTTCACGGATTATTTTAATAAAAAGATATCTTTTTAAAAGTTAGAAGATCGAGATTTAAACGAATTTTGTAAAAATAAAAACTTTCGTATTCCTCCGACCTTCTGGTGGGGTGCAAAAGATATTTTAATTTTTGAAAACTTTTTTGTATTCTTCCAACTCTCCGATGGGGTACAAGAAAGGTAATGATAAAACCTTTCATGTTCCTCTAATTCTCTAATAGGGTATAAAAGATATTTTGACTTTTAAAAATATTGAAAACTCGATTTTTCTTGAATGGAATAATAAATTTGTTTTATAATTTTTTTTTGATATATGGGAATTATAATTAAATATTGAATATTGAAACCGAATGAAAGTCAAAATTTAACCTAACACGTAATTAATAAGGTACCGATTAATGGGCATCATGAGAGGGATCGATCCTTACTCATGATTGTAATCGACTCTCAAACTTGTTCATGCGATCTTTGGCATTATTGCAAACCTTAGAGGTTTTTTTAAAGGTTTGGTAACTCTTAAAATACGAACTTTGATTAGTGACCAATTTCATCTAGCTAAAATAGATTAGTGGCGACTCCAAAATAAATGGTCATTTTGTAATGATTATTTAGGGTAAAGTCAAGTGAGCGATTCACTTCGACGACTTTATCCCTAAAAAATTAAAAAAATAATAATGACACAACCTCTAAAAAATAAAAAAAATAATGATATATAAATATATATATATAGGAATAAAGGGTACACCTATTTTTTAAGTTAAACTTGTCAGGATTTAGGTCCCTAAATTTCTTCGAATATTAGAAAGAAAAGAATTTGGCAATAATACGGCTCAGATTGATGAGAACTTGCCAACATACAAGATGACTAACCCTCATGATATTCAAATTAAGTGTCTTCTTTATCTGATCATGTGAAATATAAAAAAAAGTAAGATTTAGGTCAATTCTATTCGATCAAGCAGAAGGATTGGTGGAGTTTTTATTTGTCAGATTCACTTAGTTAGGAATCGATAGAGTAAGATGTTCTATTCATCTGATTATTTGAAATGTAAGAGAAGTTGGATTTAAGTCAACTTCATTCAATTAAGCAAAATATCAACGGAGTTTTTATTTGTTAGCTTCACTTAGTTGAGAACTAATGGAGTAAGATGTCCTCCTCATCCTATCAAATGAACTATAACGAAAGTAGGATTTAGGCCAACTCCATCTAATTAAGTAGAAGGTTCAGTGGGGTTTTTTATTTGTCAGCTTCACTTGGTTAGGAATTGGTGGAGTAAAATGTCTTCTTCATTTGATCATGTGAAATGTATCAGAAGTAAGATTTAAGTAAACTTCATTCAATTAAGCAGAAGATTGACAGCGTTTTTATTTGTCAACGTCACTTGGTTAGGAACTGGTTTAGTAAAAAGTCCTCTTCATCCAAGCACATGAAATTAAGAGAAGTAGATGATTGGTGGAGTTTTCCTAGGTTTTTTTCATTTGGCAGAAAACCAATGAAGTTAGCTAGCATAAAAAACAAAAGGCTAAGAGTACATAATGGTTCCTTCCTTATTAAAATTAGCACCAAAATGTAAAAACCCAAGAGTAGATGATGGCCTTGGCCTAGTCAAAATTGGCACTAAAATTAGAAAGCCCAAGAGTAACTAATGGCCACGACCTAGTCAAAATTAGCATTAAAATATGAAAGCCCAGTATAGTTGGCTAGGCAAAACACCAATGTAGTTGGCCTAAAAAAACTTTTTCTGTTGAAGGGTTTATCATGGCCCAAACAAAATCATGTCTATTTAGTCTTTGCCTTATTCCTGATTCTCAACAATAGCCAAAGAAGGGCAGCTATGAACATCTAATTTTGTCTGGACCCTTTCTTCAATAATTTTAAAGTATCTGAGACCGATAATTAGTTAATCATCTTGGTAGGGGTCGACTCCTCTAAATAGACTGGTGTTTTCAAGAACTATTTGATCATATCTAAATGACGTCTTGTGCAGGTGATAAAAAAATCGCCATTTCGAATGCCGTAAAGAATAAAATTTTAGATAAAAATTACGAGCATCAAGGTCAAAAATTAGTTTTAAAATTTATTCTTTTGAAATTTTGAAATTCATTTTTGCATGTGATGTTAGGGTCAAATTTCCCGTTTTTAGGGATTTTAAGATTTTTCATGAAATTTTGAAAATCGACTGCCGTATATTTTTACCAATACTTATGTAGTATTTATGTCAATGCTCACCCTGAAAAATCTAAAATATTTTAGGAAAATCCGTATTAGCATTTTATACTACATGGAGTCAAATTATTAATTTATTTAATAAATTTGAATTTTTCACAACACCGTAAATGGCAGGCTCGTGAAAATTTTTAGATAAAATTTGTTTCGAATTTTAGGTTTTCATCTTTATTATTTTTATAAATTAATATTTTGAGTATTGTGTTAAATTCAATTCATTTTTATAAATCTAAACATTTTTTGAAATTTTCTCGATTCTAAAATATGAACTCTTTTTTATTTATAAAATTTTTCTACGAATTTTTTAGAGTTTAGAATTTTAAATATTTTCATATATCCTGATAAAATAGTTTGAATACAGCTTTTTAAAATTCTAGTAACATTTTTATTAGATATCAATTTTCTTCCATAAAGGTTTTTTCTCGTAAATTTTTATGAGTTTAAAATTTTTAATTTTCTTTTTCTTGCCCATAAAATTTTTCAAAAGTTTCTTTTTGAATTTTTATATGGAAACTTTCTTAATTTTATTTTTTAATGGTCCGAAATATATATTTTTTCTATTTCATGGGCTTTAAAACCCATTAATTTTCCTAATGAGTCTAATAAGCCCATTAAATTTTCAACAAGCCCAAGCCAAACCCATTTTTGATTTTTTTACCAAGTTCATTCCATTTTTTAAAAGCCCAACAAGCGCAATTCTTTTTATTTCAACAAGCCTATTAATTTTCCAATTAGGTGTGCTTTGATTTTACAACAAAGCCTAATAATTTTTTCTCTCTTCAAAATTTTTATTAATTTTTTTATCTAAAATTTTTATATTAAAAATTAATTAAGCCTTATACATCCTTAAATTTGTAATTGAATTTGTCAATTTGTAACTTTTAATTTCATACAATTTAGTCTTTCCACTTCAATTTTTTTCATTTTTTCATACAATTTGTAATTATAATTTTATTTATGCATAAATTTTCAAAATTTTATGTATTTTAATGTTCATTTTAGAATTTGATAATTTGACTATATAAGAATTAATTTAATTAGGATTGAATTTCATCATTATGGTTAATATTATCTAAATAATTATAAAGCCTAATATTAAGCTAGGTGACTCAACATGGTGAGTCACATAGAAGGAACAAAAATTCTTTAATAAAGCTTTATCAAAAAAGCTAAAAAAATCTAAAAATTTATCAAAAAAAGTAAAATAATAAAAATAAAAAGGAAAAAATCAACGATTATTTGGAGAAAATCTATTCATGAAGTCATATAGAGAAAAAACTGCTTCTTGTAGTTCTATTTCTAAGCGAATATGTTGGTAACATTTTGATGGGTTTTTATTTCTTGTTTTACGATATTTTAAACTATTTTGTCATGTTTGAAAGTTGCAGAGGCCTAAAAATAATTTTTTTCAAAATTTTTGTAAGGCTTGGATAGGTACATCCAAGCTTGCCTAATCTTGCATGTTTGATTTGTTGAGTTTTTTATTCTTAAGCTATTTTACAATTAAGGAAAATGCAGGGACTAAATTGAAAAAATTGTAAAAATTTTTCTACGGCCATCCAGGCTGAACTAAATTCATGGTAGACCTTTAGGGGTGTTTTTCATGCATTTTGAAAATATTTTAATGCACATTTTACAGTTTTAAGCTTTTAAGGGTCTTTCTACAATTTTACAAAGTTAATGGACTTATTTGTAAACATTAAAAATTGTTCCAAAGGCCAAAGGTACTTGTTCGAATCTTCCTTGTGGTTTTGAGTATGATTTTCATGTTGATTTTGATCTGTTTAATATTTGATTTTCTATTTTATTTCATGTAGGGACTATTTTGTAAAAATAAAATAGTTTAGGGACCACTTAGTAAAGCCTTGCATTTTGGGGTTAAAATAGTCATTTTTCACATCAAATTACCCATATATAGTGTTTTGATCATTTAAAAATATTTCTAGTATTTAGCCATTTTGGGCCTAATTGTAATTTTAGAAAATTTACGGATCTATTAGTAATTTTTGTATTTTAGGTCATATTTGATATTAAACCTACCTATTTAGGGTAAAATTATCATTTCATATATTATCTAGTCCTCTAGGTTATGAGATAGTTCTATGTTGAAGGCAAACCTTAAGGGTATTTTAGTAGATCACCTTAGAACTGAGTTCTTTATGATCACCAAGATACTTCTATGTCAAAGGTGCATAATAGGGATAGGTTCATCTTTTTATAAAGTTATCGAGTCTTTAGGGTCACTGAGATACTTCTATGTCATATGTACACCTTATAGGTATTTTATTAAATTACCTTAGAACAAGGTCCTTTATGATCACTATGATACTTCTATGTTAAAGGTGCATAATAGGGATATGTTTATCTTTTTATAAAGTTATCGAGTCCTTTAAGGTTACCAGGATACTTTTATGTTGAAGATAGACCTTAGGGAATTAGTAATTTACATTAGAACAAAGTCTTATATGATCACCCGAATATTTCTAGGTCAAAGGTGCATAGTAGTAATAGGTTTATTCATTTATAATATCATCGAGTCCTATGTAATCACCGAGATACTTCTATGTTGAAGGTACATAACAAGGTTAGGTTCATCTTTTTATGAAATCAAATCTTTTAGGTATTTGGGATACGTCTATATTGAAGGTGCACTTTAAGAATATTTTTGTAAATTACCTTAGAAAAAAATCCTTTATGATCATCAAGATAATTCTATCTTGAAGGTGCATAATAGAGATAGGTTTATGTTTTTATGCAGTTATCGAGCCCTCTAGGGTTACCAGGATATTTTAGTAATTTATATTAGAACCAAGTCCTAAGGGATCACCAAAATGTTTTTAGGTCAAAGATGCATAGTAGGAATAGATTCGTTCATTTATAATGTCACCAAATCTTATCTAATAAATGTTGAAGGTACATAATAGGGTTAGGTTCATCTTTTTATGAAGTTATCGAGTCTTTTAGGGTTATCAAGATACTTTAATGTCGAAGGTAAACCTTAAGAATACTTTAGCAATCTACATTAGAACCAAGTCCTATGAGATCATTGTGATACCTATATGTCGAAGGTGCACTATAGGAATAGGTTCGTTTGTTTATGATATCATCAACTCTTTTAGGTTACTAGGATACCACGTCAAAGGTATATCATAGGGACATTTTAGTAATTTATCTTAGAATTTAGTCTTATAAAGTTATCAGGATACTTTCATGTCAAAGGTATACTCTAGGGGACATTTTGGTCTCTTCAACCAAATATGAGTCCTTAGAGTCTAGTTTTGTACTTTTTATCGAAACAGGGTTTGAGGATAATTTTTATTATTTCTTGTAAAACTGGAATTTTTAAAAATTAAGGCAAAATCTCTGAATTATAGTGGTATGCTAAATTTCTCCCAACATATGGAAAGGATTTCATAGATTATTTTCATAATGAAATATCCTTTTAAAATTGAGAAGATCAAGATTTTTGCAAATTTTGTAAAAATAAAACTTTTCATATTCTTCTAGCCCTCTAGTGATGTGTGATAGATATTTTGATTTTTGAAAACATTTCACATTCCTTGGCCTCTCTAATAGGGTACAAAAGAGATAATGATAAAACCTTTTATATTCTTCTGATTCTTTGGTGGGGTACAAAAGATATCTTGATTTTGAAATATTGAAAACTCAATTTTCTTGAATGAAATAATAAATTTATTTCATAAATGTTTTTTGATATATGAGAATTATAATTGAATATCAGATATTGAAACAAAATAAGAGTCAAAATTTAAGTTAACATGTAATTAATAAGGTACTAATTATCGGGTGTCATGAGTAGACCCTTTCACGCAATTTTTAGTGTTATCGCAGATGTTGGAGTTTTTTTTAAAGGTTTTGAAACCCTCAAAATACGAACTCTGATAGGTGACCAATCACACCTAGCCAAAATGGATTGGTGGCTATTCTAAAATAAATGGTCGTTTTATAATGACTATTTAGGATAAAGTCGAGTGAATGATTCAACTCGATGACTCAATAAAATAATATTGATATGGCCCTTAGAAAATAAAATAAAAAAATAATGATCTATAGATATATATAGGAACGAGGAGTACACTTGCCGTTTAAGTTGGGCTGGTCAAAATTTGCATTCGAGCCACGTTGCGACACATATCATGTTTCAATTTATAACATATTTTGTATAATTCGTTATAATGATTCAATTTAAAAAATAAAAATCGTGTTTGTAACATGTTTGTATTCCTAGGTTTTTGCCTACCCAATCTATCTTACTTTTATGAATGTTATAGATTTTTATAAACAATTGGTTTTAAAAAGATTTTAATGTGTTTATTTATTCGCATCATGTTTATGTCATTTTTGATTCGTGTCAAGTTTTAATTATTTTCCCATGTTATTTTTGTTTCATATTTCAATTCATGTCATATTTTCCCTATTTTATTATAATAACTCAAATTTAGGTCTAAATTCGTTTACTTAAGATATTGAAATATGAAAAAATATTTAAATAGTTAGATATAGTTATGTTTAATTTTTATTTAATTTTTAAATAATGTATTTAAAGTTGTAGGACCACATTTTGACTCATATGTAAGTTTAAAATCCTTATCTATCCAGTTGAGAACAAAAGTTAAAAAAAAAAACAAATTTATTCTATTAATTATTTTTATTTTAAGTTTAAATGACATATTTAAATAGGTTAGTCCATACATTCACTCGTAAGTCAATTTGAGATTTGTTTTGAACTCGCTGGAGAATTTTTTTATTTTTTGTTTTATTTTGAAATGATGTATTTAAATAAGCTTGTCCATACGTTCATTCGTGGGTCATTTTAATATTTGTAAATGATCCATTCACTCATGGGTCGATTTAATATATGTTCTCACTGAGAAAAAAGAAGTTTGTTCTTAATTTTAAAAATCTCAATCCCAAGCTCTTATTTAACGTGCCTAGACCTATCTATTTAAGCCAGAATTACTGTTTATCACATTAAAGAATAGTTTTTATTAATATTATATATATTATAATTAAATTTAAATAAAATATATTAATTTAAAATCACTATTTTGAGTTGGGTCAGGCTAGTCTGATATAAAAATATGAGAAGCTTGGCCAGACTCAATTGGACCGAGTGAGTAGCCCGACCCTTGAATAGGTCTATATATAATTTAAAATATTAATTGCATTTTATATGACACTAAGCAATTAGTATTCTATTTCCAACGCCACAATTTTTAATCCCTTAACTTTATCTTATGTTTGAATTAGGCTAAGGAATGAACTAGAAAAAACTTGAACCCAAAATGATCCATCCTGAACTCACCCAATTGCCACCTCTTAGAAAGGCCTGGGTCTTATATGCTTGAATTTTAAGTTTTATGGTCCATATAAAGAGGCCCATGCCTTCATCCCTACTTTTCATTCTTGTCGTTGATAATTTTTTAAAAAAAATAAAATTTAAAAGTAGTTACCTCACTACTCCGGTCAACTTATTTTACCTAGCTTTCCTACCGCACGTCATGCCCATGTTTCTGATTTCATCTATCACCACCACAGTCCATTGCTTTCCTTTCTCCCTTTCATTTAACCTTGAAGATAAGTGGCTCACCTATCCCTCAAACTTAATCATCAATTCCTTTTTTTTTTCATTCACTTTTTGAATTTAAGAGCTAAATAGCGTGGGGTCAAGAATTTATTTGTATAGTGCAAAGCATGGTTTTTTTTTTTCTTCCTTAGCATACTAATCATTAAGCCTTACCAAAATAAAAGTTAAGAAGACAAGAAAGTATCAAGGTTAAAAGAAGTCAAACTAGTTAGACCTCTTGCTTCCAATTTAACTAGATGATATAATAATTTTTTAATTTTAAGATGTGAACTTGAAACAAAGCCTAACTCTTATCCTCCAAAGAGTCAAAGGACCATATAAAAAAGGCCTAAATTTTGTATGCTTGAATTTTAAGCTTTATGGCTCATATAAAAAGGCCTATGCCATTGTCCCTATTTTTTTTCTTTTCTTTAATTTTTTTTATAACAATAAAATTTAAAAGGAAAAAACCTAAAACCTAGCATTTATCTTACTGACTCTGGTCAATCTATTTTACCCAACTTTCCTACCGCTCTTCACTCTAATGTTTTCAATTTTCGTCCATCACTA
>JBBYHL010448063.1:0-16486 GCA_038381835.1 Adansonia madagascariensis
TGTAACACTTTTTGTTGCGGAAAACAAAATTGAAAATATAACAAACCAGCAGCATGCATTGCATTCATGTAAATTAGGTGAATATTGTCCCCACATTTTTTATTTTCCACTTCCATTATTGCCTTTAAAAATTCCTCAAAAACACGCCACCACACCAACCACCCACCGCACCATTTTATCTTTTTCCCTTACGTGCTCAAATTAAAAAAATTAATAATAATAGAAAACCTCAAGTTTTAGTATTTTACGACCATGGTTTATTTTGTTCTCCTCGTCATGGAGAACTCACCAACCGCTATTAGTCCCCACTGCCGCCGTCCTTTTTTGCATCACCACCACTTTCCCAGTCTGATAACACCACTAACAGTACCATTATCAGGTCACCTCCGCCGTTACCTTTTCTTCATCACCCGAAATATACCCTATAGATCAAAACGGAACTGTTACTATAGTGACCATCAATCAACCGCCATCTTTCCCTGATTCACCAAGAAGCTTTGATTTATCCCCGCTTGAATTCATTCCTGCCCTTATGGCAGTTATAACGATCCCTGCTATAATCTACTCTTACTTTTTTGCTGTCAAGTGCCCTCCTTGGACTTTCCCGGGAACGTCAGAACAGCACCAGGGAACTCCCCGGGGACAACCATGGAAGTAGTGTTGAAGTAATTGAGAGACGGAAGGAGCCTGTTTCAGGTGTTAATTACCAAAAAGAGAGACTCATTCTAAAGAGATTGGAAGTGAATGTCCTGTTTGTTTATCGCTTTTTGCTGACGGGGAAGAAGTAAGGCAGTTGAGTGGATGCAAGCACTCGTTTCATGCTTTTTGCATTGATTTGTGGCTTAACAAGCATAACAATTGTCCAATTTGCCGGTCTTCAGTTACTGTGAAAAGGCCAAATAATAACGGTGAGCCCCGTCCCGTTCAGCTAGAGACAGTGATTTACGTCAAGGTTTGCCAGTTGCAGCCAGTTTGGTTTGATATGTCTAGTTTAGTTTCTTCACTTTTGTCCACATTTCTTGCTCAAATATTGTTTTTTCTTCTTGAGAAAGTCAAATGAAAGATTTGGTAAGTCAATACTTCGTCAAGAATTGGTAGTTCAGAATCCAAATAGCACAGAGATTAGCCTACGATTGTTTTTCCTTTTTTGGGGGGGTATTTTAATTCCTTTGATGGAATGGGATGAATTTAAGTCAATTAAGAGCTAAAGTTTGGATTCAAAAGTTTGATGTGTGGATCCTGCTTGCTTGTATCCTAGCTGGAATCATTCACATAGAAATTGAATTCGGGTGCTGAAGTAAATGGGATCCTGATTCACAGGTTCAAAAACTGAGTGACATGTACTTCTATTTTCTGTAATTCTGCTCTCAGAAGAACTGATGAGAGGTCAAGTGACTGATCCCTCTTTTTCTCTTCATTCCTTAATTAGGTTCCTAACGTACGCATAACCTTTTAGTTTTAATCTGATTAACTTACTTGAAAAAAAAAATATTATACATTTAAATTTTCTGAAATCCGCTGCTTTTAAGAATACGTAGATAACATATATGCTATTTGAGCAAGTAATAGGTTAATAATTTTATTTACCAAAAGCTAAAACAGCCATATCCCACACTCGTGATCCATGCTTTATGTTTGACTTTGATACTACGCTTGTTGATAAAGAAGTTACATTATACCAATGGTTAATTGAAGGGATCAACAGAGCAATCCCGGAGTTGAACAAAAAAGGAGAGCAAAACAGTTGTATACAATATATAAAAAAGGGCTCTAACAAATTAATTCCCACCAATTAAGAAAATGAATTTGCATATTGCATTGGAATATATGCCATTTGCTATTTGTTTATGATCGAATCCAAGGCCTGGTTACTTGGCTTTCACTTTTTTCAGGACCCCATATGGGAGGGCCTAAGGAGCGGATACTGTCTGATGGAAAGGTACATCTCATAAAAAAAAGGATCTACATTTCTGTTATGTGGAATCTGTAAGTGGGGGATATTTAGATGTTCTCGTATATAAATGTATTATTATATGTGTCTGTGTGTTTGAAACTCGTGATTATTGGAACATGTGTTTTTGCATGGTACAGATTGGTGTTTGCTTGGTTAATAATGTTAATTGTCAGCTTTGCTAAGTGGTGGATATGTCTCCATTCTCAATACCCTGTAGCTTATTCTGTCACTTTTATTTTGGTTGTTTCCATTGTAAATTACGAAAAGCTCTATTTCAGTTTGATACTAAAAATAAGTTAAAAGTTCAGCCAAAATCACAGAGGCGTTGATTTTTTTTTTTTTTTTCATATTCACCGCACATCCTCTGCCTGGTTTATGCTGCTATGCTATGCATTTTGTGACAAAGGGTGGTTAGAATCATATCAGCCCAGGCCCAAAAAATGGTAGATGTTGACTTATTCTTGAGCCCATTGGAGCTTTCCCTCATTCCTTATCAAGCCCACACAAAGTATATATATGACCCATGCAATCAAACATCTCGCCTTTGATAGCACCACCTTCTTTCAATTGCAGCAGCAAATTTCCACCGTAATTGTAAAATAGTTGCAACATTTTGTCAGAAATGTGAGGAAAAGTAAAAGTTGTTGTACAATAAATTTTGGTCGCATATTGTATTAGCGATGGGTACAGACTTTGTAGTTTGGTGACCATGCGTTCCTTAGAAATTGGGTTATAAATGGCGTGTGCTTCAAGATCAAAGGCACACTGATTGCTTGACTTTAATCTGTTAGTTTTTGATTAATGATTTGTGAACACACAATTATGAGATATTGATGAACCAATCAAAGAACATTCCAATCCTAATCATCTAATAAATTGTTCTCAGCAACTAATCTAAATATTAATGTACTTTATAAATTTGATCTTTAATTTAAATTAAGGGATTGAGAAAGGTATCCCTCACTTGGGATAACATTTATCATTAAATTAAGCTTTAAAAATATTTAATAAGTTGACTAGTTACAATCTACTATCACACGAAATCACATAAATAATAATTTATTGAGTTTGTTCTCCTAGCTTTAAAAATATGTAGTTGCTTGACTTCAGCGGTCAAGTATAATTCATTTTACCATGGAAAATGTATAATATTTTTTTAAAAAATTCGATAAAAGTCACTACAAGTTCACTATATTGAATGGAGGATTTTAGTTTTTATATTATTAAATTTAATATTTTAGTCCATATACTTTTAAAATTGTAGTAAATAAAGAAAAAATTTAACGATATTAAAATGTCATTTAAATGTTGATAAAATATTTACGTATTATGTGATGCCAAATTTTTAATTTTATAAAAAAATAGGTTCGGGTTAAGGGTCGAATTTGGGTTTTTTTGTATAAAATTTAAAATTTTACATCGCATAACACGTCAGCGTTTTATCAATATTCAAATATTTTCTTAACATTGTTAAATATTTTTCTTACTTCTTACAATTTCAAAAGTACATATACTAAATTACTAAATAAGATTCTTAATGAATTTTTGAGAAAAAATTCTAATAGTATAATAGATGATTTTAAGGTTTATTTAAATAAATCTTAAGATTAATTATTATAGCGATGAAATTGAATACTATAGTTGCAAAGAAGAAATAGAAGGTATGAGGTTAAAATGCATCCAGTAAAATGAACCGACAGATAAAAAGAGAGCAAACTTACTGAAATAGAGGTACGTTCAAATCCAAACGCAGGTACTTGCTTAATGCTTTCCCACCTTAGGAAGACTCTGAAGCAGGACCGCGCTTTACAATATTGCAAAGTCTTCCACTGCCATCGCTAGCCCATTGTTATAAAGGCGGAGATGCTGCCATTTCTCGGCCCGTTTGGACCCCAAATTTGTCCTGGATATCAAAGAAACTTTGCCCGTTTAAGAGTACTTGTTTTGGACCGCAAAGGATGGCTATTACTAGCTTTGAAATATCCTTTATTTTCTATTTTACTTTTCACTACCGTAGAGAACATATGTTTAAGACCTGTACTAGGAAATTAAGTATCAGATTAGTGATTAGAAGAGGTTGAAAAATATGGTCTTAGACCTTAATTTACATAGTAACTGGGGGGCCAATACGGCAATGACTTGTGCCGCATCCCACAGCGTAACAAGGCACGCAGCTCAAAAGGAGCATGTGGAACCCTTGCCAAAATAAAGCAAACAAGTGGGAAGGGGGACAAGCCGGACCGGAGGAAAAAGGTTCGGTCGGGACACTTCGATTGTTGCACTTGCACACCAGCAGAGCAAACCAGGAAGCAATTTCCAATAATTAACATATATTAGTAAATAAAAGTTAAAATTTTCATAACTCTTAACCAATTAAACTCAATATTAAATTTCACCCTAAATCTTAACTAAAACTTGCCAATGAAAGTTTTTTTTTTATAGAGAATGGCAGAATTAGAGATAAAAGATAGGTTTTAAGTGTTGATATTCGAACTTTAAATTTATTATATGTCATATTTTAAGGATGATCATATGAATTAATTGAATTAACCTCTTATTATTAATTAATTAAATAATATAAGCTGGCTTGTATTCCCCCTTTTCATACATTTCAAGAGACGAACTTTTTTGCATGCAGGAAAAAGAGGAAAGCCACTAATCTTATTTTTCAAAGTACCGTGAATCACCGCACTGCACTGCACCACACTCTACGATCAGCTTAAGAAAAAAGAAAAGAAGCTTAAAGGTTAAGAAACATCACCTTCTCTAAACCCTAAAAAACAATATATAAAACAAAAAAGAGTCCAGTGAGAAGGAACAGTAACTTAATTTATATTATTTATATAACAAACATAAATATAAATATACTATATATAAAGTACCCTCCTTTTAATTTTTGTTGCTTCTCTCTTCATTCCACATCTCCCCTTCTTTCTTTCTTTCTCTTTTTTCCTCTCTCTCTTTGTTGGATGTGATTCTCTCCACTATTTTCTCACAACAAAACCTTTACAAAAGGAAAAGAAAGATCAAGGAACCATGGTTTTTACCCCCATCCCAGCTTATCATGATCCAGCCAACTGGCAACAAGTAAGGCTTCCTTTTATTTTCTTTGAATTTGTTGCTAAGCTTCTTTGCCAAAAAAGCAAAAATTTCAATACATAAATATTCCTATTACTTTTGTTATATATCTTGTTGAATATACTAGGTATTTGATTTTTGGTTCTATTTTTACAGCATCAACATCATCAAGCTGGTCCTAGTAGCAGTGCAAGCGCACATCAGCTTCCTCCCCCTCCTCCTCCTCCACCACCAACAGCTCCTCAACCGCATGGAGGAGGTGGAGCTGGATCGATCCGGCCCGGTTCTATGGCCGATCGAGCTCGTTTGGCCAACATACAGATGCCAGAGGCAGCACTAAAATGCCCAAGATGTGAATCAGCAAACACAAAGTTTTGCTACTTCAACAACTATAGCCTTATGCAGCCTCGTCACTTCTGCAAAACTTGTAGAAGGTACTGGACTAGCGGGGGTGCCCTAAGAAATGTGCCGGTCGGAGGTGGATGCCGTAGGAACAAAAGAAGCAAAGGGAGTAGATCGAAATCTCCGGCGAGCGGTGACCGACAAACAGCTTCTGGTTCCTCAAGTACTGTATCTTCAAACATTACTGGAAGAACTGATATTTTAGGCCTTGGACCTCAGGTTCCTCCACTGACGTTCATGGCTCCTTTGCATCATCTTACCGAATTTGGCGGCAGTACTGATATTGGGTTGAATTACGGTACAATTTCCACTCCACTTGGAGGAACAAATGACTTAAGTTTTCAAATAGGAAGTGCTTTAGCTAGTGGAGCTGTTGGGGGCGGTGCTGCTCCTCCTGGTACTTCTCTTTTGACTATGACTGGTTTGGATCAGTGGCGGCTACAACCAGCGCCGCAGTTTCCCTTCCTAGGAGGCTTGGAATCTTCTTCCGGGCTGTACCAATTTGAAGGTGGAGGTGCTGACCCATCAGGCTATGGAGGTGGAGCTGGTCATCAGGTCCGGCCTAAGATGTCAAGCTCAACGGCGACCCAGATGGCTTCAGTGAAAATGGAAGATAATAATCAGCAGGGACTGAATTTATCAAGGCAATTTTTGGGGGTTCCAGGAAATGATCAATACTGGGGTGGAACGGCATGGACAGATCTTTCCAGTTTCAGCTCTTCATCCACTAGCAATCCTTTATAGATTTGGTTCTCTCTCTCTCTCTCTCTCTCTCTTGTTTCAAGAACCGGGTGCTGAAGGATCTTTTCTTTTGTTAGTGTAGCTTCAATTAAAGACTAATTAACTATGATGAAGATAAAGAAACTTACTTTTTCCAACTCCATTTACCTTATCCAAGATGGATCATCGAGGACGTAGTTCCTCAAAAATCAACTGAAACCCTAGAAATTGGTAGGCCTTTTGTTTCTTCCTTTCTTACTAGAATTTGTAGATTTCAATGTATGAATATGTTTTCAATAGTGAATGTATCCGTTTATAGAGCTAGCATTTACTGATGATATATATCTATATATATAAATGCACTATCATATTGACAATTCAATGTTTTTTGATGATCTTTCCAGGGGTAGCAAATCAATAGCAAGTCATTGTTACATTACTATAGCTAGTTTATATAATCGAATTATTAGTCATTTTATTTCAACACTTTAATCTAAACCCTGAGGGTGTAGAATCATGGTAAGATTCATTTTGGTTTTGGAGTTATCATAACTTCTTTTACATTTTTTTTTCCTTGCTAATAGTAAATCTGGGGAAGGTAGGACTTCTTTTTATATGTTTATAAGCCTTCTTTTTAATTGTTTCTACCTTTTCAAAATTTCATGTTAGTTCAAGTTAAAGGGTTGGTGTAAAGCTTTAAGAAGTCTTATTAAATTATAACTTTAGTTCCTCATAAATCTACCCATATGCAAAGTATCATCTCGTCCTTTTCACAATGACTTCTTGGACAGTAGACCATCGGACGATTTTCACTGATCTTAGAATTCGTAGGTCTTTTTAGTTGATTTGGATTTCCTCACTTTACAATATGAGGGTGAAAATTGAAAGAAAAAGATTAATTAGCCTCGTACTGTATTAGAGCATTTTTTCCAAAAAAATTTCGAGTATTAGACTTTATATCAAAGAATATTTAATATATCCATGTTACACTTTAACACTTATTTTATGAGAGACAAGAACATTCTTAATTTTGATTGTTTTCATTAACAAGCATCCTCCTAGTTGATATCAACATTATCCCTAAAGCAGAATCTCTTTTTAAACAAACAGAACCTAAAAATTCTTCCCATGTAGTGCACTTATTTTTTTAAATGATAAGTGAAATTGATTAAGATTTATATTTATTGCATTGTTAATATATAAATCTGTACACTGCCAATAAATCAGATGATGCCATATTGTTAAAATAAAAGTCATCTGTATTTATTTTTAAATTTTTTTAATGAGATGACATAATCTAATTCACTAATAATGTATCTGTGCATCAAATACAAACTCAATAATTAATGCTTCTATATGAATTCAACAATCGATATAATTGAATTTAAGTGATAATCTAAAGTGTTAGCCTATTTTTAACGGTCAATGATCAACAAATTTTGCACATCGTTACAAAGGTGTTTGATGTTACATTCTACTTGTAATTAATGCCACAAACGAAACCAAGCTACACAGCCTTCTATATTTTAGTTTATAAATGGTCGACATCATTGTTATCAGTTTTTCTTCTTCTTCTTTTTTCTTTTCAATTCTTTTCTTCTCGTTTAAGTTTGTAAAGATTCGGGTGTTAAAGAAAAAGCTTCACTTAGTCACATACTCACGTTGCTCAAACAATCGGACAGTTCATAGTTGATAATACCATCAAAATTATATCCAAAAAGAGTGCATTTTTCTTAGTCAGATAGTATTGTTTCCAAGAAAGGCCACATCATGTAGGCAGCAATCGATTTAAATTAATAATTCATAAAAATAAAAGAATTCGATTTTAACAAATTAATGTTATGGAGACTAAATTCATATTTTCATATGAGCACAATGATTCATTGTAAAATTTGATCTTCTTTCTATTTTGTGCAGCTATAGCTTGATGCCTCTAAAGGAAAACTAAAGGAAAAAATGTTTTCCAATTTAACTTGTTTAAGAAAATCTATGCAATAAGGCCTACCTTTGGAGGGTTTACTAATTCTTTAGAAGAAGGTTGGGTCTCAATCTAATTGCATATTTTTTTTCCTCGTAAAATTTAGAGGCCCTAGACATAGATTTTAATGCAGTACATTTCGATCTCTGTAAGCAATGAATTATTTATGATGCATGTTCATATTATATCTGATTGCTGCCATTATTGCATGGTGAAGAAGAGAAGAAAGAGAAAATCTTGTATAAATCTATTTTGGTAATGATAATATGTGAAACAAAAAAGCTTTCTTGCTGATATATATATATATATATATAAAAATAATTATATAATTAAGTGAGACATGAAACTGCTGCCATTGTGAAAAGGGAATGATGTTGTCATAATTCGAGAATGTACTTGTTTGTATTGAGATGTGAGAAAAGAGAGTGAATGAAATGAAATCATAGTTATGAGAAAACCAACGTTAATTATTGATAATAGTAATAATTAGAAGAATGAAGTAAATTAATGTAAGGACAAGATTCTCAAAAGACTCCAAAATCCCACTCAAATCTACATAACTAAAATTCATCATATTTTTCTTAGATATATGAAATTGTAAATAAATAATTTGTTTTGTTAATGAATATTTGTAAGGATTTTGCTAATTTTAATATTCTTTAAGGTTGCCATATAATAATATTTTTGAATTAATAAATTAAAAATGATGAATGCATTTGTCAACTAATATATTTAATACAATATCATTATCATAAATACTGTACTAACTAATGTTAGAAATTGTCCTAAGTACTTAGCAAAAGCCTATTTTCAAACACTTTTTAATGTTATTTACTGTATTATTATAATAGAAAAATGTTAGTAGATGTTTAATGATATTGATTAAAGTGATATTCATAAAAAAAATATAATTTTGAAAAACTAATTTATTAAAGGTAAAATAATTTTAAATAAATAATTAAATAATTCTTAACAAGTGATTGTATGTGTTACATTAAATATAATAATTAATAATTTTATTTATTATTGTAAAGATATATACCTAAATTATACATTAACAAAGATCCATAAATAATTATAGATACTAGAGAGCAAAATTGAGAAGCAACAGAATAATAATAATAATAATAATAATAATAATAATAATAAAAGACTGCCAAAACAACGGGGTCAAATAGAGAGCGGGGATTTCGCAAGGCTATGTTACTGGCTTTAGGACGGGAGAATAGAATGTCTGACCCATTTCCAAAGTTTGAGGCGCGTGAGCGCGTGTCAGAATCACGACTCACTAGGAGACAAAGCACTGGTTTGTCAACATGTGGACCTGACGGCTGAGTCTTGGTCAGCGTGATTGGTTCCTACATGCACGCGCTTCATGGCTGCAGTTTTCTTTTTTTTTGTCTTTTATTATTTCTTTCTTTAGTAACATATTTTTCCTATTACACTGCAAAAAAAAAAAGCCTCCCCTCCCCCCCCCCCAAAAAAAAAAAAAAAAAGCCCGAACCCCCAATGCTTTATTTGACAACTTCATTTCAATCAATTTAAGACTCTAAACGCATCTAAAACTATTTTATAAGCAAAAATTACTAATTAGATTTTTTTTTTTTATAATAAGGCTAAGAGCTTATTTTTTTCAAAAATATTTCAGTCCGAGAAAGGGAAAAGGTTATTAATATTAAAATTTAAAATTTAAATATATTAAATATTATATGATATAAGTGATTTATATATTAATTATTTTAAATTTTAAATTTGTGAACTTTAGATTTTTTTGGAGAAAGATGTTAAAGATATATTTTTTGATATTTGTTTAATATATTTAAAATTTTATTTTTAAATATTTTTAAATCCTAATTATGAGTTTGAAAATTATACGTTTAAAAGTTTTGTGATATAGCATCGATGATATATCAATCTTAGTAAGGTATAAAATTAAAGTACTATAATTCCTGATTCTAACAATGAAACTCTCCGGGAAAGTAATTATAAGTTTAGAGCATTTGGTATGTGGATTTAAATTTGTTCTTCTTGACACCTAAATTTGGGTTTGAGATATCGAATTTTCTTTTAGAATAAATTGGTGTTAGCATATTTTATATTTCATAAATATTTTGCAATTGTCATTAAAAAAAAACATTAAGCCAGCCCTAAAATGAGGTCCATTATGACGCAAAGCAAGTTGTATTTGTAGCTTTTTAAATATTTCCTTATTGAAAGTTTTCAAGTGCCCGGTAAGTTTGGGTAGATGTTTGACGAAAGCTGAACAAAATATTCAGCAATATGGGGCTAAATGTTCATATGAGTAAAGACATAGAAGCTGCAATCTCCAAAATAATTTTGAAAAAAAAAAAAACAAATTCATGATTAGAAATCATGGGTTTTGGTCAAATGTACAAATTAGTAAACCAATCTATAGTATTAATTATTTTATTTTTAAAGTCCAACCATCATCTCTTTAAGTTTTAACCACAAACATCATTGACAGTAATGGTACTAGCAATAAGGTTATTATAATTAAGCCTATTACTCTTTTTTTAATATAAAAAGTCTTAATTTAAAATAAAAAAATTATAAATATTTTAATTTTAATATAATTAACATAAATTAATTAAATTACACTCAAATCTATTATATAAATAAAACATGAATTGGGTCACGTTGAAAGAAAGGAATCTGAGGGTGTTCGGGTTCGCTTTTGCAAGAACCAAGGCTGATTAGCAAGGACGAATAAAGCACATTCAAGACCATCAAAGTAAAAGCCTTTTTCTTCCCCCCCACCCTCTCTCTCTCTCTCTCTCTCTCTCATACAAAACAATTAATTAGTCATAGAGTTTGAGAGACAGATAACAATGTTGTAGACTTGTAGTTTGGTCGGGTGGTCGGTTAGTCATCATCCTCGTCATTTTAGTAGTCAAAGGAATTGAAATTGACTATGATCCGAAATTATCGATAGCATTGTTTTAACCCAATTTAATAAAAAGAAAGAGGAAAGAACAGAAAAGAAAAGCCCGTACGAAAGGAGCAAGAAGAAGAAGAAGAAGAACGAAGTGTTGGCAAACCCCCAAGAAAGAGTAGAATGGAAGGGTATTCAAAAGGCTCTGAAATCCAAGGCACAATCTAAACTTCTCCGTATTCTATGAGCTCCATGTTTGATGGGGGCACATGGAATTGTGTGCAATAGAGCAACATGTCGCAGCTTTCACTTTTTGTAACGTCTTTGTTTCATTACTACAGCATCTCATCTCCTAACAATATATGCCCTAAACCTCAGATCAGATTAGATCTGATCCTTCTATTTTCATTTTGATTCATCACATATATTTTCAAAGATATAGGAAAGAGAAAACGAAAACCGTTTTTAAGAAATAAAATGGAAAATGAAATTAAAACTGAAAAATATAACCAAATTAACATTGCCCTGAGATTCCAACTTCACATTCTCCCACATGTGCTCTCAACTCAATCATACACGTCCCATGAATTTTAGATTCCTAAGCCGCCGTTAATCAAGTCTCTCATCTTACCCTTAAAATTTTGCCTGCTTTACTCTCTCTAAGGACTCCACCTAAAGGACCCAGATTCAGGCTTTATGCTTGGTTAGTCTAGCTACTTTACCTTCCTTAACGAGGAATCATATAATATTCTTTGAGTATGTTTTTTCAAAGAGTATATGGAGAGAAAATTCTTCAGCTATGCAATCTTTGAAGGGGATAGGAACAGCTGCATGCAATGGGCTGTTAGCAAACTAAAGGGCAAATGCATCACGCTGAAGTGCTTTTATGTATCTTCCAGAATTTGGAGGAAAAGGAATAACAGGCTCTCTATATGGTAATTCTTAGGAGTTCTCCATGCAGGTTTATGTTTGTATATTACGGATACTGTTAGGTCAAAACTTGCAGGGCTTGAAAGAATAAAGCGGCTGATCATGTAAATGGATCGACGTCCTTCTACGGTTTGATTTCTGAATTATTAATCCATGTTTCATCGACTCATTTTTTGGTTTCTAGGTCATTGGCTGTAATAGTTGATTTTTATGAGAATTTATGCTACTTTTGGGTAAATAAAATCATTTACTTTCTTATCGAAAGAATGAATATTACCGAAATGGAGATTTTTTTGCCTTTGCCTAGAGGGACCTTGGGTATCTTCATTTGATCTCAATTGCTCCATTTCTGTGGCTGGCTTTGGCCCTGTATTGAATAAATCAATCAAATCAAGTTATGGATTTCTTTTTAGGTCAAGTAGCATCCTAAGATGTCACTTTTTAGCTGTCAGAAAGACATTCATGGATATATGAGCACTAAAATTTAAATCAGCCTAACATGCATCATTAGCTTAAGTTATGTTAATTGGACTTTGATGGATGCCAAATCTAGGTGGCATTCCGTGCATAAATTTAATTTTATATTATTAAATTTCAATATGAGTAGACAGACAACATCAATTGTTTTCAAAGATGAATTATCAGGGCTTAGTTCTTAAGAAATCTTGTAAATAACATGAAAAAAAGATTGGCTGCTAATTTATGATCACTATTGCACGTGCATGAATATTAAAATTATGATATTGGATTATATAAATTAATTATATATTTATCAATGAAGAATGAGTGAATGTGGAATGTCTTACCAACTTCGGTGCATGATTCTTATGATTACACTTTGTGTCAGAAATCAAGCTTAATATATATATATATATATATATATATATATATATTCAATTTTCAAATCTCTTAATTATGCCACTATTTTTAGGCTGCATTCCATGAAACAACCTTGCATATTAATTAAAGTAGAAATTTTGATATTAATTATATAATTTATTCTGCCTTTTAGAAAGGGGAAAATTTTAAAAATAAAAAATTGGCTGTGATTTTCAATAAATGATAAAAAAAATATTTTATTTATTCTGATAATGTGAAATTATGCCATCCATAAGTAAAGCTAGTAGGAATACAAATATTCTTAGGATATATTTAAAATGTAAAAAACTTAATTAAAAAAATAAGAAATATGATTGTTTCTAAACCCTACTTATGAAGTTAAAATAATCCATTATGTCTTAAAAATATCTATTACAAGAATATAATACTATATTTAGATACGTTTGAATTTAGTAGTTAAATCGGTTTATAAATTGATAACTACAAAGCAAATGGTATTTTACAAATGAAAAGAGAAAAAAAAAAAAAAAGACATGCATTTTAAATTTCAACAGTACAATAATACTTTTGACCTTTTATGACAAAGTGGGCTGTCTTGATCTTCATGCAATATAGATTTTTTTTCGATTGCGTTTACTGTATTTTAATGTTTCATGAAACATGTTTTAAGAAAAAAACATTCCCCCATCTTTTGCCTTTACACTGTATTCTGATCTTTTTTCAAATGGAATATTAGTCATACAAATAAATAAATAAATAAATAAAACTAGAGCGAAGCATTAGTATTATTATTATTTTTAATCCATTCTAACAATTTGCATGGAAATGAAAATGGAAGCTTACGTGAGGAAGCACTCAATTTTGATTACGATAGATCAGTTTGTTTGTTTGTTTAATGTCCCACAAATTATTATTATTTTTTAATTTCTTTAATTCTTATACAAAGAGAGCCCCACATATCACATTGGTGGGGAAAAGAGAGATTTTTGTTTGACCCATCGTTATCATGAGTCAATGGAACAAATTAATTAAGATACTAAATTAATCTGATTAGACTATAATCTATGGATTAAGAAGAATTAATGAGGAAGCTATTAGACCATAATTTCTAATCAATTTGTTGAGGGTGCTATAAAGAATACACCACTTGGTAGATTTAGTAGTATTTAGTATAATATAAGAATATAATACGAGCACTACACATTTAATAAATACCAAAACTATTATATTGTATTTGTTTTAAAAATTTTGATATATTTAATAAATATAAATAGTAAAAAATTCATGAAATAAGATTCGTATCACAAATTATCAAATCTAACACCGTTGTTGAGCGCAATCTTCACCCTGCAACCGTAACACCAAAGATCTATGTGTGTATTCGTTATTCATCCCTAAGCCCACATTTATTTTCAAGTAGTTTAAATTCAGACAGTGAAGGTGAAGATTTTTGTGATGAAAAAAATATTTTTTTAAAGAAAATATATTAATTATTAATAAGCACAGCTGATGATGGCCAAATAATAATAATAATAAGCACTAGTGACATGCCAAGCTTTGTAGGGTGTGGATCTGAAGGGAAGTGGCCCGGTTAAGACCTACCCAACCAAGATGACAAATTGGAATTTTGTCATTCCAGAGGGTTGCCTTTGCTGTGAAGTAAAGCCTCTCGAAAGATTGTAAGCATTAAGGAATATAAACCCAAAACATTAAAAAAAAAAAAGAAAAAGAAAAGGTTGTTAACAATTTGATTTTTACCAGATTAGTCCAGCTTGATACCACGTAGGAGTTTTCATGCATCATTTCAGCCACAAATTCTCAGACTCTTTAATACCAAAATATATATACACAAATATAAATATATATATATATATATATATATCTTTTTAATTGATGTTGATTAGCACTACATTGTAATATTATAGCACCAAACTTTATTATTATTATGATTATTTGGCTTTATGTTCAGTTATGTCTCAGTACTGTTGTTTGATGAGATGCATATCTTCCTTATTGCAGCCAATAATATGGGAGAAACCTTAAAGTTGCCTAATGGTTCTTTCAGATTTTTTTTTTGTTTGCAAAAATAAGCTTTGAATATCCCAAAAGGTTGAAAGCTGATGCCCTCTGCTCGTCCATTTTTGAAGACACATATATTCCTGTCCTAAAGCAAGACTTATCATTCTTAATTTCTTACATCCAATGAACTTGACTGAGATGAATAACTCAATACCATATAAAACATCAAGCATGATTAAAATTTCTGCTAACATAAGGGATATATATTAATTAGTTGAATTATAGTAATTTAAATGTGCAATTTTGATTTAGATGGAGCTTTGATTTGATGCTCTTGGCATTGAGTCACCTGAAGTTTTGGGTAATTAACATTCCATTGAACCCATGTCAAGTAACAGAACAAAGATTTTTCAATTGAGATGAAAAATTTTATATATAATCTTAAGAAAACAAAATTATAAAATTTCTTACTATTTAAACTGATATATAATTGAATTTTATGTAAATATTATAAAATTTTAAACATATATATATAATTATGCAGCCGAAGTTGCAGAAATGTTGCAGGTTTTGAATCTCGGCCTTTTCCCTCTTTCTTGCACAGCCCAAATGAGATTGTAAAGTCATTTCCTATTGGGCCGAGATATTGACAATATTAAATCGTCAAAAATATAGGCCAAAACAAACACAATTACAAATTTACAATTTAAACTTAATAAAAAATAAATAATATTATTTTAAATATTTCAATCAAATAAATATATATTTTTTTATAAATACTTCAATCGAAATGGAAAATAAAAAATAAATTTAATCTTAAATACAAAATTAATTACCTGTTAAACAATAAAAGCTAATAACATTTAAAATAGTTATAATTATATACTTAATTATCACATTTATTATTTATTTTATCGTTTTCTTTCTTGACTTCTTTAAGATTCCGTTAAACACAAAAATAATTTTTACGCTAAATAATAAATGCTAATATTATTTAAATAATTATAATTATATAATCAATTACTAATTGTCAATTATTCTAGTTAGAGTTGCTGTATGAATATCTTTACGGAAGGTTATCATTATTTAATTTTTTTTAATATTATATTTGTTGGGACAAGATAACAATCTCATATCTATTAGCTCCCGATATGGACTATGATTTATAAAACAAGGGTCACCCTTTGCCTATTGAGGTTCCTTTTCTCAAAGGATAAAACCGTGAAGACAGTCTATGCACTGCTCCAAAGCGGATAATATCTCATAGTGAGCGTAGGCCGACAATCCTTGAATCAACAATGGTGCCGTCTGTGAGAACTGAGAAGCCATAGGCTCATAATCGAAATTTCATTCATGCATATAAATAAGTAACTCCGAGTTACTCGACTTGCATAGTGGTAACTTACCCACTTGATCTAACTTACACAATTGACAACTTGGCCACTCATTCTACATAGTCCACACCCTTGCTTGGGGAGCTAAGAGACTAGTGTTGGACAAAACAATAATTCTCACATCAATTAGCTAAATATATAGACCGTGACTTATAAAATAAGAGTTATTCTTCTCTTATTAAAGTACGTTTTATCAAAGGATTATGCTTTTGACAATGATGGTTGGTGGGTTGGGAATATTACTGGGAAAAAAGGGTAAAATATTGGGGCTATTTTGA